>JBBMEF010000971.1:0-29344 GCA_037832685.1 Sicyos baderoa | reverse complement strand
CAAGTTTGTTATCATCAAAATAATAATTCATTAATTAATTAAAATTAATTAATTTAAGATTGCCAAAAAGCCAACACTTTTTCCTATCTTTCAATACACTCTTTTCATTTTTCGATTTTATGTGTTCATCGTGTTAAAAAGTTTCATTAAATTAAAGATGGAAAAAGTTCAAACCTCTCCACCCAACAAATTTTATTAACTAAAAGTCTAACGGTATATTTTAATAAAATGTGTAATTTAGGTAAAAAAAAGGTGAAAATTTAATAAAGTTGATAGGGTTTAGGTGATAAGTTTCTACAAACTCCACATAATAGTTATATTTCGGGTTAAAACAAAACTTAAAGTTCAATTTATGGTTATAAGTTTAACCTTTCAAATACCCAAATTGAACAAAAATAGTTAGAAGATTCTTTTTAAAAAAAACGAAGTATTAAAATATAACCCTTGCGTGAAAAAAACGGTTATGTTCAAATTTCCAACTGAAAATAATAAATATGGATTTTTTTTTTTTTTTTGAGATTACAACAATCAGTGGTGGAGGAGACTCGAACTCAGGATCTCTTGGTCATTATGTGAGTATCGATAGCTATTACTCTATTAGAATATGTAAACCCTTTTAAAAGATAATATTTTATTAAATTTAGTGGAAAGTGTGAGATGTAATGAATTAGGACAGAGATGTAGAAACATAATTACATTCACCTACTAAAGAGGATGAATGGTTGACTTTGGAGTCTGCTGGAGCATGGCTTCTTGTACCTTCCAAGACTGTTTTATGTTGCTTTTTATCTTGCCTTAATATTCATTTATGAGAGTAGGTAGGTAGGTATGTAAAGTCTAATCTTTATTCCTGTTTGTTGCTCTCCTCTTGCTGCTCTCAGTTTCTGCTATAAATAGAGCAACAAAGCTCAATGTAAATTATCAAGTCTTCTAGCAATAATACACAAAGCTCTCTTGTATTAAACTCTTTCTTGGTATCAGAGCAAGCAATGGCTAACCCCTCTGATCCTAAAATGGGAACAACATCTGCTGCTGCTTCCCTTGAAGCAACTCCTTCCCTCACTGCTGTGACTGTCTCTACACAGGCTGATGCTCCCAGAAATCAGATCTTCCCATCTGGTAACACATCATTTGTCAATCTTATTAACCAAGTTACCTCTGTTAAGCTGGAAAGGAATAACTTCCTTCTGTGGCAAATCATTGTGCTTCCAATCCTTAGGAGTTATAAGGTGGATGGTCATCTTGATGGCAACACTCCAGCCCCTGCACACTTCATCACAATAGAACCCAGTGAAGAAAAGCCCAATGGTGAGATCCTGCTGAATCCAGCGTATGACTCGTGGAACATGGCAGATCAGCTGCTCATTGGCTGGTTGTACAGCTGAATGTCTCCAGATGTTGCAGCTCAGGTCATGGGGCATGATACAGCTCAACCATTGTGGGAAGCAATAGGTGAATATTATGGAATTCATTCCAGATCTCAAGAAGACCATAGTAGACAAATGTTGCAGCAGACAAGGAAGGGTAACTTAAAAATGCATGAGTATTTAACCTTAATGAAAAATTACCATGATAATTTGCAGCTAGCTGGCTATCCAATGGATATGCGTAGTTTTGTCTCTCATGTTGTTGCAGGACTTGATGAAGAATACACCCCTATAGTGTGTATTCTTAGGACTCAAGAGCTATCTTGGTTCAAAATTCAGTTTGAATTACTTTCTTTTGAGCAACGACTAGAACAACTGCAAGCTAGAAGGGGAAGCAATCTAGTCACTAATGCTACTGCTCTATTTACCTCAACTGGAAATTCCAATGGAAATGCTCAACCAACTCAACCAAGGAACAACTACTTCAACTCCTACAGAAACAACTCGAACTCTCGAGGTAATCAACACCACAACAGCCGTGGAGGAAGAGGTAGAAGAGGAAGATATGCTCCATACTCTCAAGGTTCTAGACCTACTTGCCAAATATGTGGCAAAGTAGGTCATGTTGCTGCTAATTGCTATCAAAGGTATGATGGCCATGAAAATCAAGGAGCTGTAAACCTGACCACAAACTCAAACAACCAGAATCAGAACCAACCTCCAGAGGGATCGGCTGGGTCCTCAAGTGCTTTGATGGCATTTCCTGAAACTCTCCAAGATCAGGCTTGGTATCTTGACAGTGGTGCTAGTGATCATGTTGCTTCCGAACTTGGAAAGCTCAGCTTGAAAGGTAAACCTTCTAAATCTCAAAACATTATGGTTGGAAATGGCATGAAGTTACCTATACATAGTGTTGGGACCATATTCCTAAATACCCTAGGAATGAGACTTGCTTTAAGAGATGTTTTACATGTCCCATTGATGAAAAAGAACCTCATCAGCATATCTAAATTGACTAGAGACAATGAAGTGACTATTGAATTCTTTGACACTTTTTGCCTTGTTAAGGAAAAGAAATCCAGGTTGGTCAAACTCCTAGGCACGCTTGAAGATGGATTGTATCGACTAAAGGATTCTACTGTGAAGTCCTTACTCTTTTGTGGAAGAAAGAATGCTGAAAAGAAGCCTTTTGTGAGGGAGAAATCTCAGGAGTTCACTCTCGAATCCAAGCTAGGAAGAAGTTCTACTATTTTGTCATGTACTAAGGATTTATGGCACCAAAGATTAGGCCATCCTTCATCTAGAATATTATCTCAAGTGCTTCAATCATGTAATATCCCTACTCAAGTTAATGAAAAGACTGTATTTTGTGAAGCTTGCAAATATGGAAAAGTCCACAAACTCCCCTTTGCTGTCTCTAACTCTCGTGCTAATAAAAAATTGGAACTTATTCATATGGACATTTGGGGACCAGCTCCCATCCATTCTCTCAATGGATATATCTACTACCTTGCTTTCCTAGATGACTACAGTAGATACACATGGCTCTATCCTCTAAAAGCTAAAAGTGAAGCTTGTTCTGTTTTTGAGCAATTTTAGAACTTAGTGGAAAAACAATATGGAACTTCCATTAAAACCATAAGATGTGATGGGGGTGGAGAATTCAAACCTCTTCTTAACTATGCTGCACAACAAGGAATTATGAGCCAAGTTTCTTGTCCCTACACTTCACCTCAAAACGGAAGGGTTGAAAGGAAGCATCGTCATGTGGTGGAAACTGGTTTAGCACTATTAGCCCAAGCCAAAATGCCTTTGTCTTATTGGTGGGAGGCTTTCCATACAGCTGCATACCTTATTAATCGAATGCCATCTCCAACAATCAGTAACAAATGCCCATTTTTTCTGCTCAAGAATAGTGCACCAGATTATGCTCACCTAAAAACCTTTGGTTCCGCATGCTATCCCTACTTACGACCTTATCTTCAACACAAACTCAACTTCCATACCACTACATGTGTTTTTCTTGGCTATAATGACCATTACAAAGGCTACAGGTGTTTGAGTCCTAGTGGACGAATCTATGTTTCCCGACATGTCGAATTTGATGAACAAAATTTCCCTTACTCAGACCTTTTTGCTCCTACATCAACTGAGAATTCTAATGACCCTTCTGATCCTACTTGGTTTCCACAAATGCCTCTTGTTCTTCCTTTACCACACTCTACTTCACAAATACCTTCTGCCCAACCATCACATATTCCAGCTCCAAACACTCACTCATCACCTGCTGTATCACCCCAATCTAGAACAAGCCCCCCCATATCAACCTCTCCAATACCTTTTTCTCTAACACCATCACCCTCTCCCGTCCCTAATGTTCATCCAATGACCACACGAGCTAAGGCCGGGATTCACAAGCCTAAACAGATGTTTGGTGGTCTAATTCAGGGGGACCAAGCTGCCGACTGGACAGTTGTGGAACCTACCAAGTTTAAAGATGCTGCCGGTTCATTGGTTTGGAGAAGGGCTATGGATTCTGAATATCAAGCTCTTCTAGCCAACAACACATGGTCTCTAGTTCCCTCTCATCCATCTCAACACCTAGTGGGCACTAAGTGGATATACAAAATTAAACGAGACTCTCTTGGATCTATTACACGTTACAAAGCAAGACTTGTGGCGAAAGGATACTTACAAACAGCCGACATTGACTATGGAGAAACTTATAGCCCTGTGGTAAAACCTGTCACCATCCGAGTAATCCTCACTTTGGCTCTATCTTGGAAATGGCACATTAAACAACTTGATGTTAGTAATGCTTTTCTACATGGAAGAATCAAAGAAGATGTTTATATTACTCAACCTAGTGGCTATGAAGATCCCAATTACCCTACGCATGTCTGCAAACTCCATAAGGCCTTATATGGCCTTAAACAAGCACCCCGGGCCTGGTATGAAGAATTGCGAAACAAATTAATCTCATGGAATTTCAGACAATCCAGTGCGGATAGCTCATTGTTTACTTATCACTCACCTACTGGAATTGCGTTTGTCCTAATATATGTGGATGATTTAATTCTTACCGGCTCTTCACAGGCGCTTGTTGCTACCATTGTCTCCCAACTTCAGTCAACATTTGCCATCAAAGACCTTGGAAATCTCCATTATTTTCTTGGCATACAGGTTGTTGCTCAGGATGGTCAATTATTTTTATCTCAAGCACAGTACATAAACGATCTGCTCACCCGCAACAACTTGTCTAGGCTTAAGGTTATGCCTACTCCTATGGTATCTGGCACTCAACTTTCTCTTCATGATGGTGATCTCATGTCTGATCCAATAAAATTCAGAAGCATCCTAGGCTCGCTACAATATCTACAACATACTCGACCTGATGTTGCCTTTGCAATCAACAAGCTTAGCCAGTTCAGTCATCTCCCACGTCTTCCTCACTGGCGTGCTCTAAAGAGAGTTCTTCGCTACCTCAAGGGCACTGCACACCTCAGTCTTGTTTTATCTCCAGCCAATACCATCACGCTCACCGGGTTCACTGATGCCGATTGGGCGTCATCTCCTGATGACCGAAAATCCACCGGCGCATATTGCTTCTTCCTTGGCTCCTCTCTCATCTCTTGGAACTCGAAGAAGCAGGCTGTTGTCGCCAGATCAAGCACCGAATCTGAATATCGGGCACTCTCACACGCCGCTTGTGAATTGTTCTGGTTACGATCATTGCTCACAGACCTGCGTGTCTCTGTTCGTTCGTGCCCCATTGTTTGGTGTGACAACATCTCCGCAACCGCCCTTGCTAGGAATCCCGTATTCCACGCTCGCACCAAGCATATCGAGCTTGATGCCCATTTCATACGCGACCAGGTGCTGTCTCAACGGATTGATCTACGCCACATTCGTACCTCCGATCAGATAGCCGACAGCCTCACCAAGCCTCTGTCAACACAACCGTTTCTGTCATTGCGCAACAAACTCGGCCTACGCTTCTCTCCTCAGCCTCGTTCGAGGGGGACTGTAGAAACATAATTACATTCACCTACTAAAGAGGATGAATGGTTGACTTTGGAGTCTGCTGGAGCATGGCTTCTTGTACCTTCCAAGACTGTTTTATGTTGCTTTTTATCTTGCCTTAATATTCATTTATGAGAGTAGGTAGGTAGGTATGTAAAGTCTAATCTTTATTCCTGTTTGTTGCTCTCCTCTTGCTGCTCTCAGTTTCTGCTATAAATAGAGCAACAAAGCTCAATGTAAATTATCAAGTCTTCTAGCAATAATACACAAAGCTCTCTTGTATTAAACTCTTTCTAGAGAGAAGTAGTTTTTTTTTTTTTGAGTACTTTGGGGAGAAGTAGATTTTTTATTTTTTATTTTTTATTTTTTATTATTTTTTATTTTTTTTTTCATTTGGGCATTGCTTTTTTTATTATATTTTTTGATACAAGAGACGTAGTTTAATAGTATTAATTTATGTACGGTGTTCATTACATCCTTGATTGTTAATTTATAAGTTTTTTTTTTTTTTTAGATATTTATTAGTTAGTTTATCAAATATAGGTCTCAAATATCTTTTATTTATCATATCAAAATTAGGTTCCTCTCCTCTCTCAATGATCGAGTGCTAATTTTATGATAACAAACATGCGTACCTTGATCAAAATAAATCATAGATCATAGTAAGATCCTAACAATAGAACTAAAAAGAGAATAAAACATTCCTCAATTATGCTTCTAAAAAAAATAACTTCAAATTGGGTGCTTCTAAAAAGAATAATTTTTCCTCATTTATGCTTCTAAAAGAAATAACTTCAAATTGGGTGCTTCTAAAAAGAATAATTTTCCCTCGTTTATGCTTCTAAAAAAAACTATCTTAATTAAGAAAAATAAAACTTTCTTAAATGGCATGTTTAAAGAAATGGCCATATTGCTAAATTAAATGCATTTCCTTGATTAAGAAAATGAAAACTCTCTTAAATGGCTTATTTTAAAAAATTATCATATGCCTAATTAGCGGTTTTTCTTTTTAAAGAATTAACGGTTTTTTTTTTTTTTTTTTTTTTTGAGAATAGAATTAACGGTTTCTAAGTTCATTGTTTTGAGACATTTCATCTATTAAAAAACGTCTTATAATTATATGAAAAAAGCGTCTTATAATCACGACGATAATAAATTAAAAATAAACAGTTTAAAAAAAATAGTAAATAAATAAAAATAAATCTTAAAGTAGTAATGTTATTTTTATATTTATAAGTAACAAAAAGGCCTAAATTCGTTTCCATATGAGTTTCGTACAAATTGATTGCACAACCACAAATGACATCTCTATTTATAATCCAATACGAAAGTGATTTTCCCATCGCACAATCTCTAAACTAAAGCAATGGAAATGAAATCAATGAAAAAGCAGTTTTTGGTTGTCTTGATCTTGATTGTATCGTCATTAGCAATAGTCGAGCAAGCGAAGGCGGGCGAGGTGAGCACATGGCACATCCACATTGTGAATGGACTAAGCAATGCCCAAATGCTGTCTGTGCAGTGCAAGTCTAAGGAAAATGATCTAGGCGCGCAGAGTGTCAACGTCGGAGCTGAGTTCGATTGGAGTTTTCGTGTCGATGGTTCGTACACAGACTTCTTTTATTTGTGTAATTTGGGAAAGCCGAATCTTCAATCTATTTCGTTGGTAGCCTTTTCGGTCGAGACCACACCTGGTTGGCTCCATGATCATTGTTTCGACAATAACTGTATTTGGACCGCAAAAGATGATGGAGTCTATTTGAAAGACATTAAGGATAACAAGGACGATTTTGTTAAAAATTGGTTGTAAACATCAAGATTATGTATGGGATTAATAATATAATTGCTTCTTTACTGTTACATCTTTTTTCATTTGGGATTATTTGATTTTGCTATGATCTAAAATAATGACGAGAGAATTTATTTGTTGTTTTTTGATAAGCCAAGTTCTATATTAATCCAAACAAAATCACTTTAATAATTAGTTGATGTGTGTAAAAACTAAAAAGTGTTTTTAAAAGAAAGAAATCATGTGCCAATATAAATAAATTTGAAATTCTTACGTTTTCTAATATTTTCGCATTAGGAGTTCACCTAACAATGTAGTTTATTTTTCTAAATTAACATTTACATTATTTTACTCAAAATATATCTTTTATGTCTTTCCAATAGTTTTAATCATTTTTACCCAAAAACATTATTAAAAGAGAAAAACTTCTCTACTTATTCACAAGTACCTTTTATCTATGTGGCACATTATGTGCCACACATTTCTTTTTTTCTTTTATTTTTTAATATTTATTTGTCCCTAAAAAGAAAGATTGTGGTACCAAATGTACCACATAAATAAAAGGTAGGTGCCCTCTACTTATGAATAAGTAGAGAAATTTTTCTCTTATTAAAATCTAATTTCAAATACGAAATAAATGAATCAACATAACATGGTATTTGTTAACTAAGAAATCCTATTGAAATACAAGGCAATAAACATGCTCTCTCTACATTATTGAAGTACAAGACAAGGTAGGTGCCCTCTACCTGCTTGATCCATTGAAGTGTTAAAACTTTTCTCTTATATTGGGATCTTTCAATCTCAAATATAAGATGATTTTTTGACCGTGTAGAATTCTTTTTCGATTTCTACCTCTTCTTTTTGTGGTAGATGTTGTTCCGAGTTATAGACCTATGTCTTATTAGTTAAAGAGTTATTTCTAGTTTGTGTTTGCTCATCCTATGTTTGGAATGGTAAAAAAGAAAATAGGGAGAGATATTGATTTTAAAATAATAATAATAATAAATAGAGGGATAGATATTTGAGAGTAAATCTATCCTATTGAAATGAAAAGAGGTCTCATAAAGTGAATGGCTCTCCTTCTTCACACCACAACCACCCTCAGCCCTTTATCTCTCTCTATCTCCACCATCCTCTTCTCTGCTCTGCGTTCCAATGGCGGCGGCGGCTCTGCAACCTCTCGCTTCCACTCTCTCCACCAGACCTAAGACCTCCCTCAGTCTCTCCTCCCCCTCCGCCACCGTCGCACTCCCCCGGAGCGCCTTCCACGGCCGCTCTCTCGCCCTCTCCACCGCCGCAACCTACCACACGCTCAGTCGCCGGAGGAGCCAGTGGAAGCCGATGGCGATGGTGCGGCCGAAGATCCAGTTCATCCAAGGCACGGACGAGCAGACGGTGCCGGACGTGCGGCTGACGAAATCGCGAGACGGCACGAACGGAATGGCGATCTTCAAGTTCGAGGAGCCGTCGGTGTTCGACTCCTCAGCCGAGGTTGGGGACATTACGGGATTCTACATGATCGACGAGGAAGGCGTGATCCAGTCGGTGGACGTGAACGCGAAGTTCATCAACGGGAAGCCGGCCGGAATCGAGGCGAAGCTCGTGATGCGGACTCCCAGGGAGTGGGACAGGTTCATGAGGTTCATGGAGCGCTACTCCAACGCCAATGGCTTGCAATTCGTCAAGACATGATCTCTTTTTTTCTGCCAATTTTGTTTCATCAATACTGTGTTGGTGAAGAAGATGTGTATCATGTTTCTATGACCTACACTGTGTGTTCATGCTTTCTTACGTACTAATTTCATTGGTTCGATCCTGAAAATTGGTATACGGCGATCATTCATTCAATTTCCAATCTATCCTTATAACAATTAAGTTGGAGATGTGTTGTATGTTTCTTCAACTAAATTAAGTTCTTTCTTACTCCTGTTATCTTCCCCAAATTAAATGTTCTTCAACTCTTGACAGATTCAATTTCCTATTTATAATCCATGTATATTTTTAGTTGGATGTTTCTTCAACTAAATTAAGGCCAGGGAAATGGTAATGGTAATGAGAGAATAGGAAATTAGATATTATGGAAAGAATGATTATTTGTGTTTAGTATGAATGGATCAATTATGAGAAAATGAGATAATGAGTTTGATGAGAGTGAAAAATAGTGATGTGACGTATAAAAAGTTGTTTAAGAGAGAATAAAAAATAGTTAGGAGGAGAATGAAAAAACTAATTTTTAGAGAACGTGATTATATGGGGAATGATCCCCGGCAGCCAAAACACGGGGAATCATTCTCATTCCCCTTCTCATTCTTGGTTCGGTCTTGTAACCTAAATTTTTTTAGTACAATGTGAACATTTGAAAGTTGAAAGATTTGAATCCATGATTTCTTAATAAAAAATACATGTCAATTATTGTTGGGTTAAGCCCCCACTTTCACTCATCAAACTAATCCAAATACACATAAATATAAAGAAACAATAGCAAACAACTTACAATCTTCTTTTAATTGTTGGGAGATCAAGTTTCTTCCCTCGAACTCGTTAGCACAAGCCTTATGCTAATCGAGCTATACTCGTTTTAGCATGAAGACAAATGAACACTGAGCAATGGATAGTCGAGTACATATGTATCATAATATTGCACTCCAATGACATTTGTATCAGCTTGAGAGTTGAAACAAAACCAAAAGACAATTTAAGAATGAATAATTCCAATCTTTAAAACCAACTGAAAGATTACAACAAGAACAAGCAGCATGAAACCCCATTGCCATAACTTGGGAATTTGATGAACTAATCTGTTACTTGGATGTGATTTTGATTCCATATCTCCAAAGAAAAAGCAAACTCCTGGGCTTCCCATTTTGACCTCACTTCCATTCAATGTTGAATTGTTCACACCTTGAATGTTGCTGTTTACATAAATATTTATGTAACAATTGTGCAATTCACTTCCACATCCATTGCTGACTGACATTGAAGCTCCTCTGTTTCTACCTCCCAATCTCACCTTCTCGAACGCCCCGCCCTCACCTCCCGCCTCCATCGTTCTCTTCAAACTCGATGTTCGATTCTATGTATTTGTTACTCCTATTTAAAAGTGAATCTCTGCTTCTTTCCTTGTGTTATAGGTTTTCTTTTGTTCTTTTGACTTTTTGCTTCAAAAGCAGCTTGGAACCTTCACATTGAATCCATCTATGCAACCTTTAATGTTTGAAAAGTAATTTAAAGTTCATCTACAAATTTAATTCCAGCATGTTTTTTTTTTATAAATAATAATAATAATCTAAACAACCCCTGTTACTTTTTTTCACTTCTTCAAGTTAAATTAGGCACATTTTTGCATGTATTTGGCTCCTTCAATGAAAAAAAAAATGAAGAGAAAAAAAAAAAAAGGTTACAGAAGCATGGTTAGCTATCTAAGATTTAATATTCCTTTTCAAAAAAAAAAAAAATTAATATTCATACCTTGTGTCATCTAAATGCAATAGAATAAAATAATTATTTTATAAGGATAGTTAATCATAGGTGTGTCAATCAGATTAGCATCTAACGGCCCTGCTCGGTTAAGGAGGTCATTAATTAACGACTAGTTTAAATTAAATTAATGTTTAGTTACATTGAAGCTCGAGCAATTTCACAAAATGAAATCTTTTTGGCAAATTTCCAAATCAAAGTTGTGTTGGGGAAAAATCAAAGTTGTCATCATAGGTGAGTGTTCTTAGTTAAAGACAATATACTAGTTAAACATAACTATCATCAATAAATGTATATCCTTCTAGCCAACAAAAGCAGTTGCTCAACGGCGTTGGTATACACCTAGTGACTTAGAAATTTTGGGTTTGAATTCCCCACCTTAATATCAAAAAATAAAAATAAATAAATGTATCCTTCAAACATATTCGTCGAGTCATAAATCACAGCAGTATGCAATCTGTTATTTGAATCGAAGACAGTACACATAGAAGCATCATTAAAATGCATATGAATATTCAATAAAAACAAGAATAGAAATATCATAAAACATAAGATTTGTTAGTAGCAGTACCATAATGGGACTTAGCATAGGGAAAAAAGATACTATATCAAACAAGACATTCCTAGAAACAGATAATTTGTTGTTATTGAAATCACCATAGCATTTGTAACCATTATGCTAACTCTTGTTCCCTAAAAATAAGCAAGCAAGAAGAAGGATTGTAAATAAAGGAATATAGACTTCCAAAAGTTCTCAATAAAGTATAATCAAGGCAATGTTTGGTTCCGAAATGTGGGGGCATGTTCGATGACCAATACCATGATTTGTTATGTAACTAGTGAAAGGTCAAAACTCTACATTTAATGGGCAACTTAAATTGTTTTTCAACCAAGACTTTAAAGTTAAACTGGATAAAAAATAATAATAAAGCTTTAGAATTTCATGTACAAAGTAGATCCAAGTGTACTGTAAATAAATATCAACAAGAAATGTAATACTTGAAATCATTAGTACAGATGGATCTCCTTATAATAACCTAACTTATATTTGCCCCACCGTTTATTATAGTCGGTAATTACCTAAACTTGCGTGCCCATTTATCTAAATCTACGTGTCTATTTATCTGAACCTTACATATATTATTTTTGTTATAATAACCAGCCCCTCAAACACAGTTTATCATAATCCATATTATAATAACCTGTCTCTCAAACACCATTTATAATAATCCACCGTTTATCATAACCCTCCGTCTAACATAACCAAATCGGTGCCTCAAACACACCCTAGACAAAAACAACTTGCAAGCTTTTTAGTTAAAATGCATACACAAAATAGGAGGATTCAAACCAAGATTAGAGGGTACTATTAAACAATTGAAATTTGCACAAATCAGCAAAATCATTCTCAACTATCAAAACTTAAAAATACCTAAACCAAACAATAATACCCTGTATGCAGAATTATTAAACCAGTGTACAAGTTGTATAAGAAAGAAAAGTTGAAAAATAAATGGAGATCAATTTGAAAACCTTTTTCTAAGGAAAATGGGAAGTCTAAAACCAAAATCTAGAACACTGTTATTTTCCTACTTCAACAAAAAAATGTGTGCCCAACTCAACTCTACAAATTAGCTACACTCCTGGAAAAAACCATGGCCGCTCTCATTTTCTTTCGTGTTAATTATTATTGTTTTGGCATACATGGGTTTCATTTATTCTTCATCCTAATCCCTCCTAAGTAACCATCAATCATCCATTCCATAAAAACAAAAACCTCACTTTCAATTTACTTACACCTTTTACTCACCCTTGCTGCCCCCTTTTCTCCTTATTATTCATTCCTTCGTTTTCCTGTCGCTCGTTGCCGAATGCAGATGCATGCAGCTTAACGAGCAGTGGCCGCTACGGCCCTTCCACTTTTCTCAATAAAAATGTCTGCTTTTCTCCTTTTTATCTCGTGGAATACTCCGTCACTAATTTGAGGAACATGGATGACTTATCCTCTAATAGTCGTATCGGGGTATCGAACTCTGCAATTCTACCTGCAAACCACATCCAAATCTTAGATCTCAGTTGTGGTAATTATTATGAGAAATGAAAACAATTGTGCTCTGTTATGTTTGGACTAATGCAAAGTGTACAACTTTGGCTTTTGGTTACAGGCTGTACTCACCGTCGCTTAGTACCAGCACCAGATCGCTGTCAACCACGGTTGGAATTCTATGCGCAATTGTGCACACGGTGCAGTCTCTGAACTCTGTTCTAATAACCTTCTGGATGAGATTATCTGTGGCCGAGTCGACGGATGCCGTGGCTTCATCGAGAACAAGTATTCTAGCTTGTCTCAATAGTGCACGGCCCAGTGCTACAAGTTGCCTCTGCCCTACACTCCAATTATCTCCATTTTCAAGCACTGCAAGTTCATTGCAAAGAGGATCCCATCAGCAACCAAACATGACATGAAATATATGTCAGTGCAGCCAGACGAAAGAGATTAAGTTCCATATCTGATTGTTAAATACCTGGTGTTTCGAGTTTTTGCTCCTTTTCGCGGATCATCTGTCCTAGTTGTGACTTGTCCAGTGCCTGAGTGATGGTGTATATAAATCAGGAAAGGCCCATTTAATTTGGAATATCAAAACACTCAACCAGTATTCTTACCAAAAAAAAACATTCAACAAGTACAGGCTGACTTTTTAGACAGACCACAAAGACACATTAATAATAATATCTCCTCCCTAATGGACATTGGTGCCACATATACTTCAGATTTTCACTTTTTGCTCCCTTTCATCACCAATCAATCCAATAAAAGTTCACTATTATAAATGATAAAGTTGGAAAATTGCAATTTCAGTAGAAAAAGCAGTGAAGTGTGCGTTTGAGAGAGAAATCAAACCTCCCAAATCTCCTGATCAGAATGCTCTTCAAGGGGATCAAGATTGCCTCTGATTGTGCCTTCAAATAAAGTGGGATCCTGAGGTATGATACTGAGACGGCTTCTGAGGTCTTGAAGGCCAATTGTAGAAATATCGATATTGTCAATAACTATCCTTCCACTTGATGGTTCAACCAATCGGAATAGCGCCTGAATCAAAGTAGATTTACCACTTCCAGTCCTCCCAACAATTCCAATCTTCTTTCCACCCGGAAAGCAGCAAGTTACACCACGGAGCACCAAAGGTAGATTCTCCTTGTACCGAACCTTGAAAAAAAAAAGAAAAAAGAAGAGGAATTTGTCAGAAGATTTTAGAATTGGTTGAAAGTTAGAACTTAGAACTGAAAATATTTTTTTCTAACCATGAGTTTGAGAGAGGTCACAAAGATATAAGAATCAACCAAATACTTTAGCTATCAATCATACAAGAAACATTTATCACCTACCAAAACTACCATGGTTTCATTTTTTTTTTCTTTTTTCGATGAATAACTCATGCTTTCATTGATTAAAAAAATATGAAAGGAACTAGAAGAACATAGAAGTGGCCATACAAAGAGAAATGCCCAAAAAAAATGAGACCTTATATGGTCTCTAATCTAAGAGAAATAATGCAAAGGGAATAGTTACGAAGTTTAGAAACGAAGGCAAATGAATAAGAAAGGATCCATGGTGTTATATATATCCATGTTTTATATAAAAATGAAAACCGATACACTCCAGAATGGTTTGTGTAAAACAGAAAGAAAACAATTCATGATTGTATTTTATCGCCAATGAAACATGGACATGGAACGGGTCTCCTTTTAGATAGGCTTGTGAGATGGATTGTTATATGGATGGTCTTTTATCTTTTGGTTGGATAGCATTTGTTTCTCTTACGTTTTAACCTTCGACAATCAGCCACTGTCGGCCTTTTCGGCTTATTTTTCCTTGCTACTTTCCCTAACCTAGTTTCAATAGACACTTTGTAACTCTTTCATAACATCAATGAAAAGTTGTGTTTCCTATAAAATAAAACCCGGACACACAAAACGATAATATTGCAGGTCAGTCATTACCTTAAGTTCAGTAAGCTCAATAGTTCCATTCTCAGGCCATGAGGTAGGTAGACGAGAGTCCTCAATAAGTAATGGTGCCTCACTAGGAATTTGGCTATACTGATAAATCCTCTCAATTGATATAATTTTGTTTTCGAGCTTGCAAAAGCTAAGAATCCACCGCGACAGGCGAGCATTTAGATTTAGACCATATGTTACCGCAAGGCCAGCCATACCTAAACAAACAAAAATCAGCAGTTAATAAATCTTGACAATCCTGTCTCCTTATTTTATCAGCAGCACTAAACAGTTTTTAATGGTGGTTACAGTTCATAGAGACAAATGTACTTCTGAAAAATCTGATGTCTTTTTTTCACGATTTACATAGTCAAGACTAGGACTCAAGGTCCATACCCAAACCTCAAATCAGAAAATAAAAGAGTATGCTTGTGGCATCTTACTATAAACTTGGCAGATAAAATTGAAATGATAATTTTACATGCAAATTTCTAGTCCAAATTTTAAATGCATACGTTTAATCATAACACCAGACCAAACTAGATTTCACAAGAATATGTAAAACTGAAATTGTCTTGGTTCATAGCTGAAAGAATTAAACTTCAGTTCAATCAAACCACACCCTCAGGCTATTTCTATCGTTATTTTCCAGGACCAACGATGAAAGAGCAATGTAAGAAGACCAAGCATACCAAAGGGCAATGAATCTTGAAAAGAATATGAAACATACTTGGATCAATGCTTCCATGAGGAACACTGACAAGTAAGACCATGCAGAAAGCAAAGACGAAGGTGGAGAGCAATTCCATACGCAGACAAAGCCACTCAATAGCTGCAATACTGCAGAAGAATGGGCGAGAATAACAATCAAGAAGATAAAGATTTCTCTTCATAAACCGTTTTTCCTGTCCAAACCCTCGTATCGTTGCTGCTCCAGCAATGGACTCGCCAAATAGATTAATAATCGGAGATTTCTGAATGCTGACAATGCGAACAAGCTCCCTTGATGAAGCCATGTAGTATTTCTGCATCATAAAATGCTCTTAGTAAGGTTAACACACCCTCAATACCCTTAGTAAAAATATGGAGAGAGAACAGAATTTTCCATTCATCCTTAAAGGCCAAGTGAATCTGAAGATGTTTATTAGATTGGAAGTTTTGTAGTTAATCCCTCTCCAAGAATTGCTAACTCAAGCCCTTCTGCAATCTCAGACCTTCCTCACTTTTGCAATCAGTTTTTTTGTAAAGTTCTCTATGCATGAAGATGTATTCCAAATTTAACAAAATGAAATGATACCCCAAAACAGGAAATTCTACATGATGCACGAAATGCTGGCCAAGATGGCCACACGGTTACGGAGTAATAGTAATTAATAAGTGGATCTTATTTCCTCTTTTGCTAGCATAACAAACAGATTTCATTTCTTGTAATTCTGACTTCAAAATACAAGGATGATTCTCTTCATTACATTTAATATCTGTTTTCCTTTCTATTGTAAGTATCTTTCCTTTTTTATGATAATAAAAAGAAGCATCATGAACAGACTGACAAAAGATTGATAAATAAAAATGGGAAATGGTAATATATATACATATATATATGTATGGAATTTATAATGACGTAAGAAGCGGTAGGCAAGGCAATAATTTTGTTTTCTCATAATGGAAAATATAAAGAATACGCGAGTATCATAAGAGAAACATTGGAAGGGGGAACTATGGCCAATACTCACTTGCATCCACAAACAAACAATAGCCATGGGAATGACTAAAAGCAAGACTTGCCAAGTAACTTCTGTCATAACACCAACTATGCCAATAAGTTGTATTGTCGTTGAAGCAAACCCACCAAGTCGAAAAGGAATATCAAGATCCACGACACTTTGATCAATGGACACCTATAGAGCCAAATGTAATATAATTCAAAGTTGAAATAAAATTTTAGAGTATGCTAATATCATGATTAAATTGATTGGACATCAGCCTTTCAAGAGAACTTACACGATTCAAGATCCGCCCTGCTGGTGTTGAGTCAAAGAATGACATGGGTGCACGAAAAATAGATCTAAGCATCTTGATAAATAATTTTTGTGCAGCTGCAAGACCAAACATGGCAACTAGAATAGCCCTTACAAATACAAACCAAGAGCTCCCAAAAGCAAGGGCCATGTAGACCACAAGGAGGATCGTGGGAGTCACTTTGGGTTGGGCCCCTTCAGTTTGGGGATTTGCCCATGCCATCCACCAGTTGCTTGCAATCTGTAGGAATTGAAACAACGCTTGCGCAACAATTATGAGCGGAATTAAAAAGCCTTTATATGCTGCAGCCATGTATGACAAGTAGACCTTCATGCTGACCCGGCCTCTTACCCTTTCCTCTTCCTGCACAAGCTGTCTTTTCCTAGCACGTTTTGCCTTCTTTTTCTCCTTGATTGCCTTTTGCTCTGCTGCGGTTATACATTCTTGCACTTCCTTAGCCATATTGCCAATGTCATTTCCAACAAGATCACACCTTTTACCATTATTAGGAGATTCATCTGCAGACATAGTTTCATCTGAATCTTCGGATGAATGATTGGGTATATCCATTGCTTCAATAGCTTCGTGATGAGCAGTTACCAAAGTGTTGAAGTCAGTTCCTGCTTGTAAAAGATCATCATATTTTCCAGCCTGTATAATGCGGCCTTCTTTGATAACCTGAACAGATGGAAAATGAATGGCTAGAGAAAGATATAACTGTAATATCATATTTCACATTTGACACACAAAAGCTTCTGCAGACTATTAATAAACACAATTCAATCAATTTTCAGAGGCTTCAGAACACCACCAATTTCAATCAATTTTATTTACAGTTATGAATAGGCAGAATAAGACAAAAAAAACTTCAAATATATGCAAAAAGTTCCATTTTAGGTCTCCCAAAAACAAAAGGTAACAATTAAGACCCCGTTTGATAACCATTTGGTTTTTTGTTTTTGGTTTTTGAAATTTAAGCCTATAACAAGTATCTTACCGCATGTTTTTTCTTACTTGGTATCTACTTCTCACCTATATTTGTAGAAACCAAACCAAAATTAAAAAAAAAACAAAAAACAAAAAAAAGTAGCTTCCAAAAGTTTGTTTTTGTTTTTAAAAGTTGGTTAGTATTCTCTATTGTAGGAAATTTGAGTGAGAATAGGCTTAAATTTCAAAAATCAAAAACAAAAAACCAAATGGGGCCTAAATAAAATATGAAGAATAATCCATACCAATATCAAATCAACAGCCGGCAAAAATTCAACTTGATGTGTAACAAAAATGACAGTTTTGTCTGCTAGCGCCGTCATTATGTATTCCTGCATTATATGTCGCCCTTATAAGTGACAAAACTGCCAAATACCTGAAAACAATACAGAATGTCACAAATAATATATAAAACCTTAAACAAGTCAAGGGCAGTGTGTATATCAACAGCACTGAAGGGGTCATCAAGCAAATAAATATCAGCATCTTGATACAGTGCCCTGGCAAGCTGAACACGTTGTTTTTGACCTCCACTAAGGTTTATTCCTCTCTCGCCAATTATTGTTTGATCTCCATGCGGGAGATTCTCCAAATCCTTCTTCAGTGAACAAGCATTAATAGCATTCTTGTATTTCGGTTTGTCAAGAGGACTTCCGAAAAGAATATTTTCTTCTATGTTTCCAGATTGTATCCAAGGTGATTGAGGCACATATGCAGAAGTACCACATAATCGTACCTGGATGAAGAAAAAGGTAAAGTACTCAAGAAATGTTAACATTTCCAATAGCAAAAAAAGGAAGAGCATGGGTTAAAGTAGGAGAACAGTTTGACAAAGAATATGAGGTTAAAAGTGTAATCTAAAAGACTTACTTCCCCCATGATTTTTGGAATCTCTCCGAGAATACAAGAGAGGAGGCTTGATTTCCCAGAACCAACAACCCCACAAACAGCAACACGCATCCCTTTCTCCACTCTCACTTGTATTCCTGATAAAGTTGGCCTTGGACAGGAAGTGTCCCAGGAGAAGAGGCCATCTTTGATTTCTACAGCTGCATTTGGTGTGCCTCGAGGTAGGACAATAGTTGCATCTTCCTGCAACTCTTCCTCCAGCAGCAGTCCAGAAATACGGTCGAGAGAAACTTTTGTCTGAGCCATCATTGACACAAGGTCAGGGAAATTCCTAAGTGGTTCTTGGAGGATTCGAAACGTCGCTAGAGAAGAAAGAACACTGCCTGCAGTAAGCTTACCACCCAACAATATGCAAGTGGCAAAAGTAACAACAGACACAAATATTGGTGAACTCCAGAAAATGAAAGTTATGAAGGCTTGGGAATAAAGAGCTTTTCGAAGCCACTTGAACTCCACGCCACGCATCTCCTCCAACTTCTCTTGATACCTGACTTCCCAAGCTTGCAGCTTCAGAATCCTCATGCTTCTTAAGCACTCAGAAGTTTTTCTCATCCTATCATCCTTGGCAGCCATCAATTTATCTTGATAATCCTCTTGAACTTTAGCTATTGGAATAGTAATAATAATAGAGACAATGGTAGCAATCAGTGTTGCAATAGAAGCAATTCCAACATTCTTATACAAAATAGCTAGAGCAAGAATAATTTGCATAGGGAGCATCCAAGCATCATGGAGATACCACGAGTAATCCCCAACTCTTTGCACATCAACAGCCATGTAGTTCACAATCTCTCCACTGGTATGACTCTGTTTGGCAGAGCTGGAAAGCCGAAGGCCTTTTCTATAGACTAATGCTGTGAGAGCCGATCTCACATGCATCCCCAAGATGTCAACCCCAATATACCACTGTCTGGCTGTCAGAGTCTCCACAAGCTTTGCAATGAAGAACGTTCCGGCCAAAATGTACCCCTCATGGGGGGAAGTTTCATTCCCCCCCAAGTAATCAACAAAGTAGCTAATCATATAAGGACCTACATAAGAAACTAGGGTATTCAGGCCAGCAAAGATGGCATTACAAGCAGCCTCCTTCCAGAAGGACTTCAGAATGGCCCAAGCAAGAGAAGGCTGTTTAGAAGGATTATCTGCTTTCAATTTCTCCCAGTTTGAGTTCAAAACCTTATAATTATTCTTCGCTCGATCTTTTGGTGCAAGAAGGGGAATGTCCTTGAGTTCAAGTGGTCTCTTCGCACCAATTGAGAGAAGAGGGCTCAGCCAAGAAAGTGTTATTAAGCTAATGAGCCCGGCTTCACTGTAAGGAGTAACCTTCAGACATCCAGGTTCTTCCTCAAGAAGCAATGGCTCTTGAAGATCCGGGTTCCTATAAACTTTTATACCAGTGACACCCCTAGCAGCAACAAAACAAAGGAAAGCCAAAGCAGGAGTTGCGGCAAAATTTGCAACAACATGAGAGCACAGGTGTTTCAGACCTTGTACAAACAATTCTCTGCCATCAACAAACAAAGAACACAGACAAATAACAAATGACACAAACCACCAAACCCTCAACAACAATGGAAATTTCTCAGCTGCCTTGAGTTTGCAATGCAGAGCCAAAAAACTCAAAAGCAACCAAGACAAAACTTGAGCAACCGGCAAGCAAACAAAAGACCAATCTCCATCCTCCTTCCCTTCAACAGACTCTCTAATTAAACTAATGCCATCGAAACCCAATACCAAAACTTGCAGAAACAACACATAGAAACAACAGGAAACCGACACTTTGAAACTGGTTCCGACTTCAACATCATGAATTTCACCACCCCCACCGCCCCGAGTCGGAGTCGCACCAGCACCAGATTCATCATCCTTGACAAAGCCAAGGCGAGCGACAAAAACAAGTATCTTCCTCGCCAAGACAACGAAGAAGAAGAAAACAAAAAGTGCAAGATTTATGGAAATCGAAACGAGCTCCAAAATTGGCAACGTTCCAAATAGTCCCGACAAAGGGTGGATTGCATT
Source organism: Sicyos baderoa (assembly GCA_037832685.1). Classification (NCBI taxonomy): domain Eukaryota; kingdom Viridiplantae; phylum Streptophyta; class Magnoliopsida; order Cucurbitales; family Cucurbitaceae; genus Sicyos; species Sicyos baderoa. The sequence goes on along the minus strand of JBBMEF010000971.1, from coordinate 8,752 downwards.
CAATAATTGAGCATCACCCATCACAGATTTGGGGCCGTTGACGAGAAGGGCAATCAAGAACAGTGAATCGGCGGCGAGTTAAGGGAGAGAAATAAAAACCCGTTACGAAGATGAGCATTTCACCATCTGGGTTCTCGTCGTGGACACCTAATGAACATACACAGAAAGTGAGAGAAATTTGTAAATGAAAACGAACCGACAAACCCAGTTGCTTGAGAATCCACGAGAGATGATCCAATCAAATCGGGAAAAAGGGTTTAATACAAAATCAAAGCCGATATGGGTTTTAGCAATGGCGAAACTTACAGGCTGATGAAGAAACTTTAGCTCAAAGGGCTCCTCAACAATCACATTCTTCTTCTGTTTTAATCTGTAATTTCTTCTTACATTTGTTTGTGCGCTCTGCCACGCGGAGGAGAGAATAAGATCGCTGCCAAAAGAATTCCCAGTTGAGAAAAATGAAGGATTCCTCCAAATTTTGGTTCAAAAGGTGAAATCCTTTTCACATTTGGGAAATCGAAGCGTGCGTCTTAGCCATGTCGGTTAAATAAAGTCACACTAACAAGAATGACTCCAACACCGGACCACAACCTAAGAATAAATGAAAAAGTCAAATATAGAATTAGCGATCATAATGTTTAACTCAATTATCGTTAATGTGACCATCATATTTTTATTTATTGAAAACTTATAAAAGATTAGTCCATTCTTAAAAATAGTTATAAATAATGATCAATTATTTTTAGAAAATAATAACTATAATTATTGTTATTAATTAATTTTATGCTTACTTTTTTTTTTTTTTTTTTGAGAAATCATCCTTACTTTCTTATAATAAAATATTAATTATTTAATATAATATTAAAAGAGAATTTTTACTCTATAGCAACTTTAAGACCCTCTATTAGAACTATAACACATTTTTATTAAAAATTGATTTATACTAAAATTTCAAGTATTTGAACTTAATCAGCAAAATATTTGATTATATTCAATCAGTTTGTTAAGTGATTAACCTCATCAATCAATTACCATTGTTTGAACTCAATCACTAGTAATTTTGTTATAAATCAATTATTGATAAAAATATGTTATAGATGCAATTTTTTACCCTCATTTTTATTATGCATGAAAACACCTGTGTTAAAATGTATTAATAATGATTATGTACAAAATTGTACAACATTTATAATCCTTTTTATATGAAGAGTCATAGAATTCCCTTATTTATTTTCTTTTTCAACAATAATTGTGCTCGAAAATGTAATTTTGGGTGGATATCACCGAATTTAACGTTTTTTTTTATCATTATTGAAAAAATAATTTGTTCCCTCTTTATTTCCATTTAAATATTGTAATTATTCTAATAATTTAGATGAATATAAATTCTTTTTTTAGATTACAATAATTGAGGGTGGGAGGATTTGATGGTTATTATGTGTATATTAATGTTACTAAGTTATCGATTGCTCTTGCTGGCTATGAGTATAATATTACTCAGAGTAATAATCTAGAGTCAGTATTTTTATGATAAAAAAAATAATTCGAATCCTCTTCTGTTAAATGTTGATAAATTGTACTCAAACAAAAAAAAATGTTAATAAATTTAAAATAAAAAGTGATGTATTTTTTATTTATATCTTTTGTATATTTGGATGTGCATTATACAAAACATTTATGATGTACTTCAATAATCTTATTGCAACTTCCTTTTTATTTAATTTTATAAAATTTATTGTCTTTTTAGGTGCTTGTCTCACGGCAACTAAGAAAGCTTTACCAACGTTCAACCAAATTTTATTATAATTTTTTTCAGTTAATTTTATTAATTGATTTTTTTTTTCTTTTTTGAAAATCTATTAAATTGATATGTTCAAAATAACATATCAATTTGATAAAGGAATATAGTTTAACCGACCTATTGAATATATTAATTTTAAATTTTCATGATTTTTTTTTTTTAAATATCTTATGATTCCATATTAGGGTTTCTTTTTTTTTTTGAAAACCCATATAAGGGTATTTTAAACCAAACTTCAAAATATGTATTAAAAAAAATGTTAAAGTTAACCATAAGAATATTTTTAAACATTTTTTATTTTTTATAACTTAAAGATAGATTTAAAACTTTTTAAAGTTTAGAGATATATTTTATACAAATCATACCATCGAAGATATGTATGATATAATTTAGGCTACCCATCTATGTCATCTCAAACATCAGTACATCCACTAGTATCTCTAGTTTTTTTTTTTTTTTTTTTGAGAAGGTATGAATTTTACATTCATACAATCAATGAATTCTAACGAAAATAACAATAATACAGATTTATATTTAATATGAATAAAGTAATAATTCAATACCATAAATGATTTCTATAACTATGAACTCGTCAACTTAAATCCTTTCTCAAATTATATTTAACTGCAAACAAAAAAAAAAAAAAATTGTACTATATAACAACTTTAGGACAATTTATTAAAATTAGAGTACATTTTTATCAAAAATTGACTCATAGCAAAATTCTGAGTAATTGAGTTCAGTTAAAATCAATCAGCAGTATTTGATTGTATTCAATCAATTTGTCAAGTGATTGAGCTCGTTAATCAATTACGGATGATTGAGTTTGATTGAACTCAATCATTCAGAATTTTGCTGTAAACTAAATTTTTTATAAAAATGTGTTATAGATGCAATTTTTTAACTCATTTTTGTTATATATGAAAAATCCCCAAAAAAATATGTGCCTATTTATTATTTTAAATATTTTTATGAAATTTTTAAAAATATCCCTACATTATATTAGTATTTCTATCTTTGACAATTTTTTGGCTTAATGTCTAGATTCTTCTGCTTCCAAGTCAATTAAGTGAAGTGAAGTGAAGTGATTAAGGGAAGAGAATGAGGAATTAATAGGAAAAAACATAAGTTGGATGATGTCCAAAAGGAAAATTGAATATATTGATTTGATCAATGAGATATTGGCGAAGACTAACCATCAATCTCGCAAGATGCAATGAAAACATTATATTGGAATGCTCGGGAGTTGAAAACCGAGCTCTTAGAGCCTTTTGTGATGAATTACTCAAATTCAGTCTCAAGCTGTTTCTTTTTCTACGAATTGAAGTGTTGTGAAAAGATGGTGGCTCTTATGATCTTTATGCATGTTCCTAATTATTTATGGGGTGATGCAGTCTTTACAGCTGCTTATCTTATTAATAGAATTCCTTCATAAGTCTTATCATCTAAAACTCCTCTTAGTCTATTTAAAAATTTATTTCCCACTGTTAGGCTTTATTCTGATCTACCAATTAGAGTCTTTGAGTGTATTACATATGTTCATCTTCCAAATTTTTCTCGATCAAAACTTGAATCTCGTGCAACTAAATATATTTTTTTAAGCTATGCATCAAATAAGGAGGGGTATCGTTACTTTAATTATAGTCTATTTTAACTTTGAATTATCAAAACTCAAATTTTTTTATAAGGGAAGGTAATTTTATATTTTTAAGTAATTTTAAATTGTTTAATTAACTGAAAAGATATTTGATGCCCTCAAATTATTGAAAAGAATTATGAAATAATATTTTTTATATAAATATTGGATCATATAAGGAAAAGAACATAAGATAGTTCAAATTATTTATTTTGTAACAAGTTTGTTTTTTCACAAAAACTATTTTAACCTTTTAAAACCATTTCATATTTTTATTTAAATTATAAATATAAAAAAAATATATACCCAATAAATTAGAAGATAAATATAAAAAAAGAAAAAAAAATCAATTAACTTTAAATAAATTTTTTAAAAAATAAATAGATAAGCATAATTTTTTTTTTTTTTTTTAACTAAGACTTATTTGATTGGTTTCATTTATGAAAGTATTTTGGAATTTGGACGAAATATGCACTATATCATTATTTTATACAAAGGAGAAAAAAATACGAAAATTAGAATTTTTAAATCCCGTGAATTCCAATCCCCGGATTTGCATCGTTCAAAACCCCGAAATCAAAACTCTAAAAATCAAATACTCGAAATCAAATCTCACACTTTTTATCGAACAACAATTTTCAAATCTCTAAACTAAAATCCAAACCCCTAAATTTTAAACAAAAGACCAAACAAGGTCTAAGTGGATATTTTTTCTTGCCTCTTCATTCTTGTAATAAAAATCAACCTAACTTTTATCGAAAGGTACGATTATGACTAGACATTTAGTTGAATTTGAAAAGAGGGCATTGCCTCACTCGCAACAACACTATATCTAAATTAAATGGATTTGGTCTTCCTTTACACCCCAAATTTATTACCCTTCCATTTTTGTGGACTATCTTCTTTTACTTTTATCACTTTCAAAACCAATTCTCATTTTTCTTTCTATATTTTCTTCCCTTTCACATTGCTTAAACTTGAGTTGCAATATTCAATATCATTAAATGTTTGACTATAAATTCTACCAACTTGCATTTTTCAAATAAAATAAATATAAGAAAATTATAGAGAATAGTCCAATTTTACAAAATAATTACAGATTTTAGATAAATTTTAAAAAAATTGCATCCATACTCAAATATACGGTATAAATAATACTCATCATATTGGTATTATGTATTAGTTATTCAGTATATTTGACTATAGTTGCTAAATTTTTTAAAATTTGACTAGTGTAATAAATATTTTATCAATTTGGTATATTATGCAAAAAAAACCCCATAAATATATCACTGCCCTCTTTTATGATAATGATGTATATATGCCACCACTTTTATAAATTACAGTTTAATTTTTTTATTTTCGTTTTTATTACATTTTACAACTTTTTACCCATGTGTTTTATTTGATTTTCATTGTTATCATGATATTCATTAAAGAAAAAAAAATCGTAGAACTAACATAAAGTAGGAAACAACTAAACCAATATTTCATCAAGGATCTGTCAGAAAGTTGGTGATCGGATGAGAAGGAAAATGATGTTTTAAAAATAAATTATGGACATTTTATTAACTTTTTATATAATATTCATAATTGAATAAATAGTTTTTTTCCATATTTTTTAAATATCATATCATTTATGGGAGTTTACCTGAATAACAAAAAAATATATATGTATATATCATACCTAGCACTTTTGAAAATATTTCAAATATATTAAAAAAAATTGTTGTCCCTTGTAAAATAACCAAAAAGCCCTTCTATCAATTTTCAGTTGATAGCCTCCGATCAATTTTAGGTGATAGTTTTCACTTTTCTATTAGTTCCAGGTGATAGTCTTCTATCAATTTTGAGTACTTGAAGGCTTTATCGGTTTCAGGCTATATTAGGTCTTCTATCAATTTTCAATTGATAGTCTTCTATCAATTTTAATTATAGTTTTCAATCAATTTTTAACTGATCAATCAGTTTTTTAAACTAATTCATTTGACCCTAAAGCTAAATCAAATTATAAACACTAAGATCTCGTTTGATAACCATTTGGTTTTTTGTTTTTTATTTTTGAAATTTAAATCTACACTGAGTACCTTATCATATACCTTTTCTTACTTGGATATTTACATCTCACCTTGATTTGTATAAACTAAACCAAAATTTGGAAACAAAAAAAAAGTAGCTTCCAAAAACTTGTTTTTGTTTTTGAAAGTTGATTAGCATTCACATACTATTTTAAGGAAAGATGGACACATTATAGAAAATGTAGAATACATTGTAGAAAATATGGGTAAGAATAGACTTAAATTTCAAAAACCAAAAACAAAAAATCAAATGATTATCAAACGGGGTTAAATTGTTACCTATCAAAATTTAAAGACTAAATATTTAGGGGTTTTTGCGTGTATAATAATAATAATAATAATAATAATAATAAAATCAAATTTATTATAAGCCCATTTGGTAACATTCCCTTTCCTGTTTTTCGTTTCTCTTTCTTGTTTTTAAAGAATTTTTTTTAACAAATAAGTTTTGTTTTTGTTTCTTATTTCGTTTGAGAAACAAGAAACATAATGAATTATCAAACACAATCCTCATTCTTGTTCTAAAAAAATTAGGAATAAGAAACAATAAACAAGAACTAAGAAAACGAGAAACGAGAAACAAGATCGTTACTTAACGAGCCCTACATGTATAGCACAATTCTAAAAAGCCCGGGTGTGTCATCTCTGTTTTGTGGCTCACTTGACTTCTGTCACTCACAAAAAATAATTGACTTATATCACTCACAAAAAAATAATTGACTTCTATCACTTAAAACACTTTTTGACTTCTATCTCTTAAAACACTTTTTGACTTCTATTATTAAAAAACTGACTTCCATCACTTACTAAATTGATTGATTTCTATCATTTAAAAAATTAATTGACTTCTATATATTGAATAAATAGAATTAAATCGGATTAAAGACAATAAAAGTTGACAATTAATTAACAATTTTTAGTGTAATATTTAGTTTTCTAGTGATTGAATTTGTCATTTTGCAAGTGGTTGACTCTATCATGTTCTTAGTGATTGAATCTATAAGTTTTCTAGTGATTGACTATATATGTTTGCTAGTGATTGAATATATCAATTTCATAATAATTGAATCAATCATTTTTTGTTGGACTTCAATCAATTTTTGGTTTGGGCTTCTATCACACATATGTTTCATTCTTACTATACACAATTTCACACACATGCTATGCACAATTTCACTACCATTTTCTTCAATCGTTTAAAAAACAACTTCACATTTTTCACGATTTTAACCCTTGATTGACAATCAATATATTTTTTTTACTTCAACTTACTTTACGTTACTTTTTTCCCTCTAAATCTACTTAAAATTGATAGATTCAATCATTCATTTCAATCACTTATTTTTGCAACTCCATTATTCAATTTCATTGAATAAATACTATTAGTCGATAGTTTCAATTAATATCATAATCTTATTTTAAAGATGCCGATTGAAAACAATGAAGAAAATGTGAAATTAAGAGAATAAAGACAACTAATGACACTAATAAACAATCGTTGATACTAAAAGTAGCATAACTTTATTGATAGAAGATAATTCTTGATACTAATTGAAAACAGTCTATTAAACTGCTCGAAAATAATGTAAAATAATTGTATCAATTAAATGATTTTAGAATCACCATGAGAATGCAATTGTTAAAATAAAAAAAAAAATAAAAAAAAAAATTTTAAAAATTATTTTTTTAAAAGAAATCTCAAATCACGCTTAATATCAAAATTGTGCTTCAAAATTTCAACCGTAAGGAAAACTTCAATTTGGAACAGAAGGATTTTGGTCTTCTTGCTTCTAGACGGGCATGCCACAAGGCCTCAAAATTTCTCCTCACAGCCCAATTGATCAATTGGTTTTGCAACAGTGGTTGGTGAAGAGTTGGGTTTCTCTCTCGTTTTGTGTTTTTGTTCAATAATATTCAATTTTGATCCTTGAAATAACGAAATAGTTAAAAACTTAACACAATGTTGATTAAATAAATAATTATAATAAATTAATTTTGGTGTTAATATGACTTTATTTTTATTTTTTTTAAAAAAAATAAAAAGTAAATTGAATAGACACATATTCCATAAACACTATTTAGTTTCTATATTTGACACAAATGGCACACGAACTATTACAGTCCCGTTTGATAATTATTTGATTTTTTAATTTTAGTGTTTGAAATTTAAGGCTATTCTCACTCAAATTTCCTACCTTGTGTTCCATTATTTCTACAATATATCTATATTTCTTTAAGAAAGTAGATGAATACTAACCAATTTTTAGAAACTATTTTTTTTTTTTTTAAAAATTTTGGTTAAGATTCTACAAATATGAGTGAGAGGTAGACTTCCAAGTAAGAGAAAACATATGATAAGATAGATGTTATAAGTTTAAATTTAAAAAACAAATGGTTATCAAACTGTTTCTCATGTAAATGAGACAAGGCACAAAGAGAAGGAAAGCAAAGAAAGCAGCGACGGAAAACCTTATGTTTGAAAAAGGAGAAGTTCAGAAGTCTGGCCATTAGAGTACGACGGCTGCAAATTCCAAAGGCTCGCGCCAAGGGAAGGAAGGAACTATTTAGGGCAAATAAAGTTATGCAACAGAACTATTTAGGGTTTTATGGAAATATGAAATGTCAAGGAAGAACATATTGAATACATAAATTTTCAATAAATTTATGTGGTTTGTGTTGTTGTATGGTGGAACAATTTTGTTTTCTTTCAATATGTTCTTCTTTGTAGATTTTAGCAATTATTTGAAGAAAAAAATTGTGTTGTTGTTAAATATAGAAAATTGAATAGTATTTATGAAATATGTGTCTCTTCTCTTTTCTTTTTATTAAAAATAAATGAATATAAAGTCATATTAACACCAAAATTAATTTATTACAATTTAATATTTGTCTAGTCATCATCCTAGTCAACATTTTGTTAAATTTTTAACGGTCCCGTTATTTCAAGGACTAAAATTGAGTACTATTGAAATGTCAATGGTAAAAGTGTTTGATTTTGAACTATAAGGACTAAATTGAAATTCACTACAAGAAAAGAAGCCTATGGCGACGGAGCTTTGCGTCGCCATAGCCTTCTATTTTCGTCGCCATAGCCTGTGGCGACGGAAAAACTTTTGTCGCGTGTTCCGTCGCCATAGGCCTTCTATGGCGACGCACAGCTCTCCGTCGCCGTAGGTCTTCTATGGCGACGCAATATTCTCCGTCGCCATAGATAACCTATGGCGACGGAAATACTTC
>JBBMEF010000887.1:0-29483 GCA_037832685.1 Sicyos baderoa | reverse complement strand
ATTGCTATTTGCTATTATCTGTTATCTGTCTTTGTTGAATTCTTGGATTATCTTCAATCTATATAAGAAGTTAATTTCGATCCGTGAGGTATCTGTTTTCGTTATATTTCTGTAGTAGTATAACTTGTTGAGCAGGAGAAGGTCAGATACCTTACAGACACACAATGAACTTCCAATGGCCAAAGCAACGTATACGGCAATTAATCGAGAGGTGGAAACAGGAGGCTCCATCTCCTTTGAAATAGGAGTAGCCGATGCCATCCAATAATTACTACCAAATTCAAGAATCTGAAAGAGAACCTGACTAAACAATATAAGGGGCACAAGAGCTCCACCATAAGCAAATGTTATATATTTCCAATACACCAAAAATCCAACTTTTCCTTTCTCTCTCTCTTCTTCTTGCACAAGCTGCCCTTTTAACACAGTGGTATCAACTGCCTTCACATCTTGTGTATCCGTTTCATCTTCGTCGTGTGTAATGCCATTAGTGCAAGGATTCGACCCATCATCCTTGCTTGCAATTTTTCCAGAACCATCTTTTTCCACAGAATTAATGGCCAATAATGCTTCCTCATGTGCACCAACAAGTGCCATAAAATCAGTTCCAGAATGAAGAATTTCGTCGTACTTTCCAGCTTGTGTGATTTTTCCATTTTTCATGACCTGGTTGTAATGAGTCTCCTAAGCTCAATGTAAAAGAAGTAGAAGAAGCATAACAAAAAAACAAGGATAAAAGTCCTCATTTACTTACCAAGATAAGATCTGCAGCTGGTAAGAATTCTACTGGATGAGTTACATAAATAACTGTTTTTGAACTCAAAACACCAAGCAAACATTCCTGTAATACCACACAGTTGATTGTTGTAATCCAAAGATAAACTCCTACACATCTGAAGCAAAAAAATGAAAGAGTAAATTGAAAAAAAGAATTACCTTGAAGAGGTGAGAACCTGTGTGAGCATCGACTGCACTTAAAGGATCATCAAATAAGTAAATATCAGCATCTTGGTATAAGGCACGCGCAATTTGAATTCTTTGCTTCTGTCCACCACTTAAATTGATTCCTCTTTCTGCTATTACTGTCTGGTCGCCAAATGCAAGAATTTCTAGGTCCTTTTCTAGACAACATGCTTCAAGAACCCTTTTGTACCTTTCTCGATCCATCTCTTTGCTAAAAAGTATGTTTCCGCAATCTTTCCACTCTGTATCCATGGTGACTGAGCAACGTAGGCCTTAGTACCACACACCCTTAAGTTCCCTGCTATTTTAGGTATTTCTTCCAGGAGACAAGATAGCAAACTGGACTTTCCTGAGCCTACCGTGCCACAAACAGCAACTCTTATGCCATGTTCCTCTTTGAAATTGATATCTTGCAACGTTGGGTTTGAAGAAGATGAATCCCAAAAAAAGTTCCCATTTACAATCTCAATTGCTGTAGCAGAGCTACCCTTTCGAAGCCTCTCTATAATATCTGACGGCAAATCATCAAGACGAAGGAATGATACTATTCTGTCAAGTGAAACTTTGGTTTGAACCACCATTGAGATTGTGTCAGGAAGACTGTAAATTGGTTCTTGAAGAATCCTAAATGTTGCCAGGGCAGATAAAACTTTGCCCGATTCTAGTGGGATCCCCAAAAGCATACAAGTCCCAAAAGTGATCACAGACACAAATGTAGGAGCACCCCAAAAGACAAACGTGGTAACTGACAGAGTATAAAGAAACTTCTTTAACCACCCCGCCTCAATAGCCCTAAGTTCTGATATCTTAGATAGAAACTTCATTTCCCATCCCTGAAGCTTAAAAATCCTCATATTTCTCAAGATTTCAGATGTTGCCTTCATCCTTTTGTCTTTTGACTCCAAACTTGTCCTGAAACTTTTCCTCCCACTTTCCCAATGGAATATTTACCAGCATAATAGTTATAGTTGCAACAAAAGCTGCAATTGAAGCAAGACCAAGACTATTATATAAAACCAACAGGGCAAATGCAACTTGAAAAAACACCAACCAAACATCATGCATATACCAACTGAAATCGCCAACCCTTTCGGCATCTACGGTCATGAAGTTGATGATCTCCCCACTTGTGTGTTGTTGCCTTGATTGGCAAGAAAGAGTCAAACCCTTGTTGTAGATCATTGCAACCAATGATGCCCGAACCCTCATTCCAATTTGTTGTACCCTAAAGTACCAATTCCTCATTGCAAGACACTCAACGAGTTTAGCCAGAAAAAAATACACTAACCAAAACGTAGCCCTCATTTTTAAAATCTCGTTGACGGTTGAGATATTGAACAAAAGTGTCAATGAGAGAGGGGCCAACATAAGTGACTGTGTAAATGAATGCAAAAGCAGCAGTTAAAAGTATCTCTTTCCAAGCAGAGTAAAGTAAACACTTAACCAAAGAAATGGTGGTGCCTCTGCCGATTGTTCCACATTCAGACTCAAGCTTGTTTCTAAGAATCTGAAAGTTCCCAGAAACAGCATCACGGCTTGCAAGTTGAGGAATATCCTCAAGGTCCAAAGCCTTTTTGTTTCCAGCTGCAATCAAAGGACTCATCCAAGAGAACGAAAGGATACTCGAAATTCCAGCAGTCTCATAAGGGGTCACAGTTTCATCCCCTCTGCAGCTCTTCTGCTTAACTTCGCCATTACTGAGTGTAGTATAGCTTGATTCACCATTTAAAAGGTGTTCTTCAAGAGGGTTTTGTTCACTCACATTCTTCACAAAGAACCCAACATACATGATAAACAAGCCAGGGAGGACAGAAATAACATCAGAAACCAAGTATCTGATGAGAAAGGAACGAGTATGTCTATAATGAACTGAGTCCACAACAAGACAGTAACAAGAGACAGCAAAGTAAGAAACCCACCAGACTCTTAAATGAATAACAAGCTTGGAATTTCCAGACTGGTAAACTTGAGAGTGTAAACAAGAGGAAAGAATGCCCCATACAAGAGTTTTCAACCCAAAATCCAAAAGGGTCACGATATTTTCCTCAGACCACCCATTTCTATACCAGTAAAAGCAATCAAGAGAAAAGAAAACAATATTCAAAACAGAGATAAAGAGGCAGCATATGAACATTCCCTTATCATACAAACACCTAATCTCTTTTTGACTTTCCCCACACCCTGCCTTCAACTTCAACCACACCCATGAGAAGCAAAGAACAAGAAAAAAAACAATGTGAGCCAAACCAGACAGGCCATGAGCTGAAATGGGTTGAAGAAGAAAGTGAGCAGGTTCATAAGAAAACAAGCTAACCAAGCTATGCATAGAGTAATCAAAGGAACCCATGATCCAAAAAGCCTTAAGAGATGTTTATACAAGATGGGTGTTCTACAAAACTCAGCTAGGTTCAGCTCAATCCAAATGAAAACTGAAGAAATCCCTGTCTACATAAGAGAAAGAGTGAATCATTACTTCATCTCACAAAATCACTTGTTTCTACCCCCACATCCCAAAGTTCTGCCTGATTTGCAAGAAATACAACAGTGTTTGAGATTAAACAAAAAGGGTAAATTACTACTTTGATATCAATAATATGAAAAAATGATTGAAACCCATTACCGAAATTTCTGCAGGAAAATGTTTGACTGTTGGAGGAAGGAGATTCCACAACAAGTCAAACTTGACGCCCAAGCCATTTGTGCGATGCGCAATGAAGCTTGAAATTTCGATGGGGTTTGTGTTGGGGCCGAGGCGAGAGTGATGGCTTGGAGAACGAAGATCCATCGATGATTCGTCTTCATCTTTCCCCTTCATTTCTGAAACTAACTGAGTTGTCTTCTTCCTCCAAAATGATGGCAAGTTTAACGTAAGACGTATTACTATTAATTTTACTCCTCGGTTGTAATCTAATTTAATACCAATACTGTCTCTGGTTTGATTTTAAAAATGGTTACTTTATAGCCTAGACTTTGCTATTTGTTCTATTTTGGTCCCTCAAATTTCAAAAGTCCAATCTTATTCCCTCAACTATCATAAAAACTCAAAAATAGTCATCGGTGCTCAGTTATCCCACCATTAAAATTGATTAAAATATTACTTTTTTTCAATCTCTCTCCCCTTCTTTGAACTGCTTATCTTCTCCATTTTTCTTCGAATTGATTAAAAAATAATTGTTAGTTATTTTATATATACAAGTTTTTTTTTTTTTTAAGTTATAAAATCGACAATCAACAATAGAATCGAAAACGTAAAACAGATGAACAAAAACAAGAGTAATGAACGTGGTTACTAACGTTGTGTTAGTTAGTTTACGAGCAGAGAGAATGTTAGGAATTATTGAGATATATGGACTAGATTTAATATTTAAATGTTATTAGATACTATTTAGATTTTATTATGGTATTAGTTAGATAATATTTATGATTGATTAAGATATTTTATGAAATTTTCTCTCTCCATGAGGTATGTATGTCATTTACGCAATCCACCCTCCTCTGCATTTAAAATTGACAAAAGCTAACATTAAAATGAAAAGAAAAGATGATGAGTTTGGAAGAATAGCATTCGATAAAATGAGGAGAGAAAAAAAAATTATAAACATTTTTGTCTCAAGGATATTGGTTGAGACTCAAGACTTTAATGCATATTCTTTTTAAAGATATGTGATTTGAGATCGTTAAGAAACAGTTTAAACTAAAATACCCTTTGAAATATCTCAATACGACAATCTAAGGATGGGCCACTGGTACTCCGTGTATAGGGGAGCGAAGTTCCAATTTCCCAGTTTTTTTTTTTCTTATCTACTTTTGTAATATCTACTTTTTCTCTTTTATATTGAAATTTAGAAAAGTTACATCTTTTTAATCTATCTTTTAAATAAGTTGATGTCAATATCATTATTATTTTTTTTTTTTGTTGTTGATATGAAGCTAAATTGCTTGGAAAAAAACTTGCTCTTCCAGAAGTATATCATATATACTTCTCACATTTATAGGATAATTCAAATAAAAAAAAATGTTTTCGAAATTTGGTGTAGTGGTTAAAGATTTGGATTTTAAGGGTATACTCCCATCAAGATCTCAAGTTCGATACTCATCTGTCAAACTCTATATCTGACACATGGGACTTGGGACGAGTATAATTATCCTTATTTCAAAAAAAATAAGTGTACTACATCATTTATGTTTCTTTAGAACTACCACAAAATTTATGTAATTATATAAAAAAGTATGTTTTTAAAATATTAATGATTGAATAATAAAATAGAGATTGCCACTTTATTATACCAAAAAAAAATAAAAAATGGAAAGTATGTATAAAAGTACTTTCCAATTGCTTGGGCGTGATTTGAATTGTCACTATCATTGTGGAAATTTGGCACAATCCAACATTTAGGTGAAAAAATTTCAATACTAAGTTTTTAGAAGTAAGAAGTCATACTTATCTTTCTTTTTATTTATATATTTATATTTTTTGACCTAAAACCTGTGCTATAGTAAGATTAGGTGGTATGTTCCGTAACATTAATCAAGATCCATGTAAGTTAGTTTAGACAATCATAAAAAAAAAAAAAAAAATTATACTGTTATAACTACATATAAATATGATTTATTTGGTTTTTATAAAGGGTCCAAGTATTGTATCTCAAAAAAAAAAAAAAAAATTAAGTATTATTTATTTTTATCCTATGACATTAATTGAGGTGTGCTACCGTCAAGGATTAAAAAGAAAAAAGAACGGGTTTGATTGATTCATAGATTATTTTCACTATTTTCTCATTTTCCACCCATCTTTTTCACTCTATTTTGTCGCCCATTTCCTCGTAAGTAAACAGTTTTGTTTTTAATCGATTTCTTCCTCTGTTTTGTGTTTTTATCGTTACATTCAGTCAGATTCTTGGGCACCGCGCCATTGTCTAAAGGAATCGAAGCTTGAATCTCTCTTTTTGTAGCACACCCATCTGGTAGAAACATCCCAAGAGGCTTTTTGGTTCATGGGTTCCTTTGATTACTCTATGAACAGCTTCACAAACTTGGTTTTTCATGCCCCTTCTTCAGTTGTGAGCTCTGTTGCTCAATTTCTCATTGAACCCATTTTAGCTCATGGCCTCTCTGGTTTGATTCACCTGGTTTTTTTGCTTGTTCTTTGCTTTTCATGGTTGTGCTTAAAGTTGAAAACAAGCAGAGTGGAGCTTCAAAGAGAGACCAGGTGTTTGCACTGCAAGGAAATAGTCATATGCTGCCTTGTTATTTCTGTTTTGAATCTTGTTTTCTTTGCTGTTGATTGCTTTTACTGGTATAGAAGTGGGTGGTTTGAGGAAAATTTGGTGACCCTTTTGGATTTTGGGTTGAAAACACTTGTGTGGGGCATTGCTTCTTTCTTTTTACACTCTCAAGTGTTCAAATCTGAAAAATCAAAGTTCTCAATTCATTTGAGAGTTTGGTGGGTTTCTTACTTTGTTGTTTCTTGGTACTGTGTTGTTGTGGACTCAGTTCTTTATAGACGAAACCATTCCTTGCCCATTAGATACTTGGTTTATGATGTTATGTCGGTTGTCTCTGGTTTGTTGATCTTGTATGTTGGGATCTTTGTGAAGATTGTGAGAGAACAAAGCCCTCTTGAAGAACACCTTTTGAATGGGGAATCAAGTGGTACTGCTCTCGATAATGGGGAAGTCGAGTCGAAGAACTGTAGAGGAGATGAAACTGTGACCCCTTATGAAACTGCTGGAATTTTTAGTGTCCTTTCATTTACTTGGTTGAGTCCTTTGATTGCAACCGGAAATAAAAAGGCATTAGACCTTGAGGATATTCCTCAACTTGCAAGCCGTGATGCCGTTTTTGGGTCCTTTCGGATTCTAAAAAACAAGCTTGAGTCTGAATGTGGAACAATCAACAGAGTCACCACCATTTCTCTGGCCAAAGGTTTACTCTACTCCGCTTGGAAAGAGATACTTTTAGCTGGTGCTTATGCATTCATTTACACAGTGGCTACTTATGTTGGTCCCTATCTTATTGACACTTTTGTTCAATATCTCAATGGTAGCCAAGATTTCAAAAACGAGGGCTATGTTTTGGTTCTTGTATTTTTTTTGGGGAAAATCGTGGAGTGTCTCACAATGAGGCAATGGTATTTTATGGTACAACAAGTCGGAGTGAGGGTTCAGGCAACATTGGTTGCAATGATCTACAACAAGGGTCTGACTCTTTCTTGCCAATCAAGGCAACAACACACAAGTGGGGAGATCATCAACTTCATGACTGTAGATGCCGAGAGGGTCGGCGATTTCAGTTGGTATATGCATGATGTTTGGCTGGTGTTTTTTCAAGTTGCATTTGCCCTGTTGGTTTTATATAATAGTCTTGGTCTTGCTTCAATTGCAGCTTTTGTTGCATCTATAGTTGTTATGTTGATGAATATTCCATTCGGAAAGTGGCTGGATAAGTTCCAGGATAAGATTATGGAGTCGAAAGATACAAGGATGAAGGCTACATCAGAAATCTTGAGGAATATGAGGATTCTTAAGCTTCAGGGATGGGAGATGAAGTTTTTATCTAAGATATTAGAGCTTAGGAATATTGAGGCAGGATGGTTGAAGAAGTTTCTCTATACACTTTCAGTTAGCATGTTTGTTTTTTGGAGTGCTCCTACATTTGTGTCAGTTGTCACTTTTGGTACTTGTATCCTCTTGGGTATCCCATTAGAATCCGGCAAAGTCTTGTCTGCACTTGCAACATTTAGGGTTCTTCAACAACCAATTTGCGATCTTCCTGAAAAGATCTCTGCGTTGGTTCAAACCAAAGTTTCACTGGATAGAATAGTCTCATTCCTTCGTCTTGACGACTTGCAGTCTGATATTATAGAGAGGCTTCCAAGGGGTAGTGTTTCTACATCAGTTGAGATAGTCAATGGCAACTTTACCTGGGATTCGTCTTCTTCAAATCCGACTTTGCGTGATATCAATTTCAAAGTGGAACATGGCATGAGAGTTGCTGTTTGCGGCACAGTAGGCTCTGGCAAGTCCAGCTTGCTATCTTGTATCTTGGGAGAGGTACCTAAAATATCTGGGAACATAAGGGTGTGTGGTACTAAGGCCTATGTTGCTCAGTCACCATGGATACAGAGTGGAAAGATTGAGGAGAATATACTTTTTAGCAAAGAGATGGACAGAGAAAGGTACAAAAAAGTTCTTGAAGCATGTTGTCTAGAAAAGGATCTCGAAGTTCTTGCATTCGGCGACCAGACAATAATAGGAGAAAGAGGAATCAATTTAAGTGGTGGACAGAAGCAAAGAATTCAAATTGCACGTGCCTTATACCAAGATGCTGATATTTACTTGTTTGACGATCCTTTTAGTGCAGTTGATGCTCACACAGGCTCTCACCTCTTCAAGGTAATTCTTTTTCCTATTTACTCTTTTGTTTGTATTATTGGAGTTCTTGCTTCTCGTTTCAGGTCAAATGGAAAAATGTGTATGTGTTGAATGACCTTAGAACTTGATCTGTGGATTTACAACAATCAATTGTGTGGTATTACAGGAATGTTTGCTTGGTGTTTTAAGTTCAAAAACAGTTATTTATGTAACTCACCAAGTAGAATTCTTACCGGCTGCAGATCTTATCCTGGTAAGTTGTTGAAGACTTTCATCCTTGTTTTTTTTTGCTATGCTCCTTCAACTTCTTTTACATCCGAGCTTAAAATACTAGTTACAATCAGGTCATGAAAGATGGAAAAATCATCCAAGCTGGAAAGTACGACGAAATTCTCCGTTCTGGAACTGACTTTATGGCACTTGTTGGTGCACACGAGGAAGCATTATCAACCATTAATTCTGTGGAAGGAGATGCTTCAGGAAAATCTACAAGCAAGGAAGATGAGTCTGTTCCTAGCACTAATGGGATTACACATGAGGAAGCTAAAATGGATACACAAGATGGGAACATAGATGATGTCACTAAGTCAAAAGGGCAGCTTGTACAAGAAGAAGAAAGAGAGAAAGGAAAAGTTGGATTTTCAGTTTATTGGAAATATATAACATCTGCTTATGGTGGAGCTCTTGTGCCTCTTATATTGTTTAGTCAGGTTCTCTTTCAGCTTCTTCAAATTGGAAGTAATTATTGGATGGCATGGGCTACTCCTGTTTCAGAGGATATGGAGCCTCCTGTTTCCACCTCTCGGTTGATTTTCGTCTACTTTGTTTTATCCTTTGGAAGCTCTTTGAGTGTCCTCATGAGAGCAACACTTATTGTGACAGCTGCTTATAAAGCAGCAACTGTACTCTTTGTTAACATTCACACGAGCATCTTTCGCGCTCCCATGTCATTCTTCGATTCTACTCCAAGTGGAAGAATCCTCAATAGGGTGAGTGAAGTTATATTCATAATCCTCTTCAATTAGTCACTTGAAACTCGTTTGCATAATTTGTAAATACTGTTGTTTTGTTTACAGGCCTCCACAGACCAAAGTGCCGTTGATATGACGATACCATTTCAAGTTGCAGCCTTCAGTTCCCAGGTGATTCAGATTCTAGGAATTATTGCATTGATGTCTAAAGTTTCATGGCAGGTTTTCTTTATCTTTGCCCCTGTGATGGCTTTGTGCATTTGGTATGAGGTATATACCCTCTAACTTGTGTTTTGTCTCTACACAATTACATAATGTAGAAACAAAAACCATGCAACTACATTACATTTAGCTTTTGTTATGCAGCAATATTATATTCCATCGTCACGAGAGCTGTCACGGTTGATTGGAGTATGCAAAGCTCCAGTGATACAACTTTTCTCCGAAACAATTTCGGGATCAACAACTATTAGGAGTTTTGATCAAGAATCAAGATTCCAGGACACCAATATGAAACTTATAGATGCATATTCTCGCCCCTTGTTCCATACGGCTGCAGCAATGGAATGGCTTGGCTTTCGTCTCGATATGTTGTCTTCCATTACATTTGCCTCGTCTTTGATTTTCTTAATATCTATCCCTGCGGGAGTCATTGATCCAGGTACATTCTTCACTCTGGTCATCTTCTAAGTTTCTTTATTCTCTCAAGCTGCCTGATTCTTTTTACTCTTTTACATTGAAGGCATTGCTGGTTTGTCAGTAACATATGGACTTAACCTCAATATGTTGCAAGCTAGACTAATGTGGAACCTTTGTAATATGGAGAACAAAATCATATCAGTTGAGAGAATACTTCAGTATTCTTCTATCCTTAGTGAACCACCTCTAGTTATAGAGGAAAACCGACCAGATCGTAGCTGGCCAGCGTTCGGAGAAGTTGAACTTCATGATCTGCAGGTAGTTTCAATTCTTTCTATCATCCTTTGATGCCAACAACTCCCAAATTTGACTTTTGCTAAGGGCTTGATATCATGTAGGTTCGGTATGCACCACAACTTCCTCTTGTGTTGCGAGGTATTACATGTACTTTTTCGGGAGGGAAGAAAACCGGCATAGTTGGGAGAACAGGAAGCGGTAAATCAACTCTAATACAAACTATTTTCCGGATAGTCGATCCTGTAGCAGGCCGGATTATGATTGATAACGTCAACATAACGACGATTGGACTACACGATTTGCGGTCCAAACTCAGTATCATCCCTCAAGATCCAACCATGTTTGAAGGCACCGTGCGGAGCAACCTCGATCCACTTGGAGAATACACAGATGAAGATATTTGGGAGGTAACATTGGTTTCATTTTCTTATAATTTCTTAGTATTATGTCTTTTTGTTTTGTCCTTTTCCCCCTCTCCTGAAAGCAAACATTTGATTGATGCACCAGGCACTAGATAAATGCCAACTTGGAGATGAAGTGAGAAAAAAGGAAGGAAAGTTGGATTCTGCAGGTATGTTTTGTATAGTCTGGTAAAAGTTTCAATGAATTGTGAAGTTATTGAAACTCAATTCATTTGGCAATACAATGTAGTTACTGAGAATGGTGAGAACTGGAGCCTGGGTCAGAGGCAGCTCGTTTGCCTCGGTCGGGTACTGCTCAAGAAGAGTAAGGTGCTCGTCCTCGATGAAGCTACAGCATCCGTCGATACAGCCACTGACAGTTTGATACAACACACTCTCCGACAACATTTTTCCGACTGTACGGTCATAACGATTGCACACCGGATAACTTCTGTCCTTAGCAGCGACATGGTGTTGCTTCTAAGTCACGGTTCGTATCAACTTCCTTAAAAGTCCATGAAACTATTTAACTCGTCGATCGACAACTTAATTTTTACTTCTCACCTTGTAGGACTCGTGGAGGAGTATGACATTCCCTCAAGATTGCTAGAAGACAAGTCATCCTCATTTTCTCAGCTAGTTGCAGAGTATACACAGAGGTCGAGTTCTCGATGAAAGCCACGGCAGATTACGGGTTGATGATGATGGTCAAAATAGAAACAATTCTGATGATTTTCATTTATAGTCCAATTATACAAGAATAACACGTTGAGGTTTTTGTGTGTATATTTACAAACTTATAAGGGCTTGAGCTAGGAAATGATATACAACTAGGGGAGAATGTTGTTTCTTTAAATTTTGTATATTTGCCGGCTGCTAATTTGGCCATTTTCATTTAAATAGTTATGAAGGAATAGTAAATGTTAGATTTTTTAATGTTCTTTCATGAGTGATGCAATGATTTCATTGTTTGGTTGTAAACTAGTTCGACACCAGCGTTATAATTTCGATTCCGAGAATTGGTATTTCTTCCTCTTCTCCCGATATATACTCAAAAAACTAATGTTCTTTCAAAAGTGTGGAGCATGCTGAAGTCACGTTTGACCATATTTTATAGCTACGTCATCAACTATTATTAAATAAAATGTTATGAAATTAGCTACATCATCGAAATTTGACGTCAATACCATTTGTTTTTATAAACTATATATTGGAATTTAGAAAAAATTTACTTTTTATAATCAATCTTTTAAATAAGTTGACGTCCAAATAAAAGATAAAATAGTTGTTCGATGTCCTAACTCACTCCTAACTTAGAGTGGTGAGGCACGTTTGACTCATAGACAAATGAGGAGTTGGAAAGGAATGTGAGCCAATTTTATGTTTGCTCCATAAACTTTCATAAGTTCACCCAACTCTTATTCAAGTACATGCGTGAGTCTCACGTTTTTATTTAAATATTAAAATATTAAAAAACTACTAAATATCTATTTTTTTATTCAAATAAAAACTTCAACAATTCTCTTTCCATCCCATCAAACATAACTTTATTATTAAAAAACTATTAAATATTAATTTTTTAATTTAAATAAAAACGTCAACCATTCTCTTTTCATCACATTAAACATAACTATCATTCCCGCCAAACATAAATTTATTTTCTCTTATCTTCTCATCACAACCAAACCATCCATTCAAAGCCAAACATGCCCGTAGAGTTGGTTATTTTGTTTTGTTTTTGTGTACCCTCTCGACTAAATTATAATTTTTTGAGAAATATCTCATACATATTTCTCATATATGCGTAGATAACAACGTAACATACTTACCGAAAGTGTCAGTGACGCAATGGTTTCATTGTTTGATTGTAAACCAGTTTAACACAAGCGTCGCGGGCTCAAACTCGGAAAGAATCCATATTTGTAATCCCCTCCCCCGACTTACTCAAAAAGAAAAAAACCAAAACACACTTAATTAATGTAACTATATATTATTTTAAAAATATGGAACAAAATAATGCTTTATCTAATTAGTGAAAAACATAAAATAAAGATACACCACAAATTATTATCCCAAAAAATGAATGGAAAGTATTTACGAGTAGTTTCCAATTGCTTGGGCGTGATTTATATTGTCACTATCATTGTGGAAATTTGGCAGAATCAACGTTTTGCAGAAGAAGTCGTAAACGGGTCTGATTAATTCGTGTAGATATTTTTCACTCATCTCTCATTTTCAACCAATCTTTTTCATTCTATTTCGTCGCCCATTTCCTTGTAAGTAAACGGTTTTGTTTTTAATCGATTTCTTCCTCTGTTTTGTGTATTTATCGTTACATTCAATTTGATTCTTGGGCACCACGCCATTGTCAAAAGGAATCGAAGCTTGAATCTCTCTTTTTGTTATGTATATAAACATTGTTGAGTTTTGTAGCACACCCATCTGGTAGAAACATCCCAAAAGGCTTTTTGGTTCATGGGTTCCTTTGATTACTCTATGAGCAGCTTCTCAAACATGGTTTTTCATGCCCCTTCTTCAGTTGTGAGCTCTGTTGCTCAGTTTCTCATTGAACCCATTTTAGCTCATGGCCTGTCTTGTTTGATTCATCTGGTTTTTTTGCTTGTTCTTTGCTGTTCATGGTTGTGCTTAAAGTTGAAAGCAGGCAGTGTGGAACTTCAAAGACAGACCAGGTGTTTGCACTGCAAGGGAATAGTCATATGCTGCCTTGTGATTTCTGTTTTCAATCTTGTTTTCTTTGCTGTTGATTGCTTTTACTGGTATAGAAGTGGGTGGTTTGAGGAAAATCTGGTGACCCTTTTGGATTTTGGGTTGAAAACACTTGTGTGGGGCATTGCTTCTTTCTTTTTACACTCTCAAGTGTTCAAATCTGGAAAATCGAAGTTTCCAATTCATTTGAGAGTTTGGTGGGTTTCGCACTTTGTTGTTTCTTGTTACTGTGTTGTTGTGGACTCGGTTCTTTATAGACAAAACCATTCCTTGCCCATTAGATACTTGGTTTATGATGTTGTCTCGGTCGTTTCTGGTTTGTTGGTCTTGTATGTTGGGTTCTTTGCCAAGAGTGTGAGTGAACAAAGCCCTCTTAAAGAACACCTTTTAAATGGTGAATCAATCGATACTACTCTTGATAATGGTGAAGTTGAGCCGAAGAATTGCAGAGGAGATGAAACTGTAACCCCTTATGAAACTGCTGGAATTTTAAGTGTCCTTTCGTTTTCTTGGTTGAGTTCTTTGATTGCAACTGGAAATAGAAAGGCATTAGACCTTGAGGATATTCCTCAACTTGCAAGCCGTGATGCTGTTTCTGGGTCCTTTCGGATTCTAAAAAACAAGCTTGAGTATGAATGTGGAACAATCAACAAAGTCACCACCATTACCTTGGCCAAAGGTTTACTTAACTCCGCTTGGAAAGAGATACTTTTAACTGGGGCCTATGCATTCATTTACACACTTGCTATTTATGTTGGCCCCTATCTTATTGACACTTTTGTTCAATATCTCAACGGTCAACGAGATTTCAAAAACGAGGGCTACGTGTTGGTTTGTGTATTTTTTCTGGCGAAACTCGTGGAGTGTCTCACGATGAGGCAATGGTATTTTATGGTACAACAAGTTGGAGTGAGGGTTCAGGCAACATTGGTTGCAATGATCTACAACAAAGGTCTTACTCTTTCTTGCCAATCAAGGCAACAACACACAAGTGGGGAGATAATTAACTTCATGACTGTAGACACTGAAAGAGTCAGTTATTTCACTTGGTATATGCACCTTATTTGGCTGGTGTTTTTTCAAGTTGGATTCGCGCTATTTATTTTGTATAAAAATCTAGGTCTTGCTTCAATTGCTACTTTTGTTGCAACTATAGCTGTTATGTTGATGAATATTCCATTAGGAAAGTGGTTGGAGAAGTTCCAAGACAAGATTATGGAGTCGAAAGATACAAGGATGAAGGCAACATCTGAAATCTTGAGAAATATGAGGATTCTTAAGCTTCAGGGATGGGAGATGAAGTTTTTATCTAAAATATCAGAGCTAAGGAATATTGAAGCAGGATGGTTGAAGAAGTTTCTTTACGCATTTTCAGTGAGCAGTTTTGTCTTTTGGAGTGCCCCTACATTTGTATCAGTAGTCACTTTTGGGACTTGTATTCTTTTGGGTATCCCATTAGAATCTGGAAAAGTCTTATCTGCCCTTGCAACATTTAGGATTCTTCAGCAACCAATTTCCGATCTTCCAGACACAATCTCTGTGTTGGTTCAAGCCAAAGTTTCACTAGATAGAATAGTGTCATTCCTTCGTCTTGACGATTTGCAGTTTGATATTATAGAGAGGCTTCCAAGGGGTAGTTCTATTACAGCAGTTGAGATAGTCAATGGAAACTTTACATGGGATTCGTCTTCTTCAAACCCGACATTGCGTGATATCAATTTCAAAGTGAAACATGGCATGAGAGTTGCTGTTTGTGGCACGGTAGGCTCTGGCAAGTCCAGTTTGCTATCTTGTATCTTGGGAGAGGTACCTAAAATATCTGGGATCATAAGGGTGTGTGGTACTAAGGCCTATGTTGCTCAGTCGCCATGGATACAGAGTGGAAAGATTGAGGAGAACATACTTTTTAGCAAAGAGATGGACAGAGAAAGGTACAAAAAAGTTCTTGAAGCATGTTGTCTAGAAAAGGATCTCGAAGTTCTTGCATTCGGCGACCAGACAATAATAGGAGAAAGAGGAATCAATTTAAGTGGTGGACAGAAGCAAAGAATTCAAATTGCACGTGCCTTATACCAAGATGCTGATATTTACTTGTTTGACGATCCTTTTAGTGCAGTTGATGCTCACACCGGTTCTCACCTCTTCAAGGTAATTCTTTTTTCCTATTTACTCTTTTGTTTGTATTATTAGAGTTATTGCTTCTCTTTTCAGTGAAAATGGAAAAATGTGTATGAATATCCTTAGGACTTGATCTGTGGATTTACAACAATCAGTTATTTGGTATTACAGGAGTGTCTGCTTGGTGTTTTGAGTTCAAAAACAGTTATTTATGTAACTCATCAAGTAGAGTTCTTACCAACTGCAGATCTTATTTTGGTAAGTAGTTGAAGACTTTCATCCTTGTTTTTTTGCTATGCTCCTTACTTTTACATCTGAGCTTACGAGACTCGTTACAATCAGGTCATGAAAGATGGAAAAATCATCCAAGCTGGAAAGTACGACGAAATTCTTCGTTCTGGAACTGACTTTATGGCTCTTGTTGGTGCACACGAGGAAGCGTTATCGGCCATTAACTCTGTGGAAGGAGATGCTTCTGGAAAATCTGCAAGCAAGGAAGATGGGTCTATTCCTAGCACTAATGGGATTACGCATGAGGAAGATAAAACGGATACACAAGATGGACAGGCAGTTGATGTCACTAAGTCAAAAGGGCAGCTTGTTCAAGAAGAAGAGAGAGAGAAAGGAAAAGTTGGATTTTTGGTTTACTGGAAATACATAACGTCTGCTTATGGTGGAGCTCTTGTGCCCCTTATACTGCTTGGTCAGGTTCTCTTTCAGATTCTTCAAATTGGAAGTAATTATTGGATGGCATGGGCCACTCCTGTTTCAGAGGATATGGAGCCTCTTGTTTCCACCTCTCGGTTGATTTTCGTCTACTTCGTTTTATCCTTTGGAAGCTCTTTAAGTGTCCTCATGAGATCAACACTTATTGTGACAGCTGCTTTTAAAGCGGCAACTGTACTCTTTGTTAAGATCCACACGAGCATCTTTCGCGCTCCCATGTCATTCTTCGATTCTACTCCTTGTGGAAGAATCCTCAATAGAGTGAGTGAAGTTATATTCATAATCCTCTTCAGTTAGTCACTTGAATCTCGTTTGCATAATTTTGTTAAGGTTGGTTTTTTGTTTACAGGCCTCCACAGACCAAAGTGCTGTTGATACGAGGATACCATTTCAAGTTGCAGCCTTCAGTTTCCAGCTTATTCAGATTCTAGGAATTATTGCAATAATGTCTATAGTTTCATGGCAGGTTTTCTTTATCTTTGTCCCTGTGATGGCTCTGTGCATTTGGTATGAGGTATACCTTTTAACCTTGTGGTTTGTCTCGATTGGAACACAATTACATAATGTGGTAACAAAAACATGCAAATTCATTACATTGAGCTTTTGTTATGCAGGAATATTATATTCCATCGTCGCGAGAGCTGTCACGGTTGATTGGAGTATGCAAAGCTCCAGTGATACAACTTTTTTCTGAAACAATTTCGGGATCAACAACTATTAGGAGTTTTGATCAAGAATCAAGATTCCAGGACACCAATATGAAACTGATAGATGCATATTCTCGCCCCTTGTTTCATGTGGCTGCAGCAATGGAATGGCTTGGCTTTCGTCTCGATATGTTGTCTTCCATTACATTTGCCTCGTCTTTGATTTTTTTAATATCTATCCCTGTGGGAGTCATCGATCCAGGTACATTCTTCTTTCTGGTCATTTTCTAAGCTTCTTTATTCTCTCAAGCTGCCTAATTCTTTTTACTCTTTTACATTGAAGGCATTGCTGGTTTGTCAGTAACATATGGACTTAACCTCAATATATTGCAAGCTAGACTAATGTGGAACCTTTGTAATATGGAGAACAATATCATATCAGTTGAGAGAATACTTCAGTATTCTTCTATCCTTAGTGAGCCACCTCTAGTTATTGAGGAAAACCGACCAGATCGTAGCTGGCCAGCGTTCGGAGAAGTTGAACTTCATGATCTGCAGGTAGTTTCAATTCTTTCTATCATCCTTTGATGCCAACAACTCCCAAATTTGACTTTTGCTAAGGGCTTGATATCATGTAGGTTCGGTATGCACCACAACTTCCTCTTGTGTTGCGAGGTATTACATGTACTTTTCCAGGAGGGAAGAAAACCGGCATAGTTGGGAGAACAGGAAGCGGAAAATCAACTCTAATACAAACTCTTTTCCGGATAGTCGATCCTGTAGCAGGTCGTATTATGATTGATAACGTCAACATAATGACAATTGGACTTCATGATTTGCGGTCCAAACTCAGTATCATCCCTCAAGATCCAACCATGTTTGAAGGTACCGTGCGGAGCAACCTCGATCCACTTGAAGAATACACAGATGAAGACATTTGGGAGGTACATTGGTTTCATTTTCTAATTATTTCTTAGTATTATGTCTTCTTGTTTTGTCCTTTTCTCCCTCTCATGAAAGCAAACATTTCATTGATGCACCAGGCACTAGATAAATGCCAACTTGGAGATGAAGTGAGAAAAAAGGAAGGAAAGTTGGACTCTGCAGGTATATTTTTGTGTATTCTGGTAATGTTTTCAATGAATTGTGAAGTTATTGAAACTCATTCATTTGGCAATACAATGTAGTTACTGAGAATGGAGAGAACTGGAGCATGGGTCAGAGGCAGCTCGTTTGCCTCGGTCGGGTGCTGCTCAAGAAGAGTAAGGTGCTGGTCCTTGACGAAGCTACAGCTTCAGTCGATACAGCCACTGACAATTTGATTCAACACACTCTTCGACAACATTTTTCCGACTGTACAGTCATTACGATTGCACACCGGATAACTTCTGTCCTTAGCAGCGACATGGTTTTGCTTCTAAGCCACGGTTCGAATCGATATCCATAAAGTCCATGAAACTATTTAACTCATCGATCGACAACTTGATTTTTACTTCTTACCTTGTAGGACTCATTGAGGAGTATGGCATTCCCTCAAGATTGCTAGAAGACAAGTCATCCTCATTTTCTCAGCTAGTCGCAGAGTATACACAGAGGTCGAGTTCTCGATGAAAGCCGCGACAGATTACTGGTTGATGATGATGGTCAAAATGGAAACAGTTCTGATGATTTTCATTTATAGTCCTTTTGTGTGTTTATTTACAAACTTATAAGGGCTTGAGGTAGAAAATAATAGGCAACAAGGGAATGTTGTTTCTGTAAATTTTGTATACTTGCCGCCTACCAATTTTTGCGATTTTCATATAAATAGTTACGAAGGAATAGTAAATGTATGTTACTTTCGAAATTTGTGTATCAAATAGTGTCAACATTCTCTAAGTTCAATGACAATTATATTATCTTAAAGACATAAATTGAGTATTATGAAAAAGTTGGAATTAAAAGTGTTTTATTTTAAAATATGAGAACTAAATACACATTTTTCCGAAAGGGTGACACGATGGTCGAATGCTTCAACTTTGAAGGTGTGTTCTCCTTAAAGTCTCAAGTTCTAAACTTACTTGTGACATCTCCTGGTACTTGGTTTAAGGATGAACATGACTACCTCAAGCATAGTGGTGCAAAAAAATTTGTCGTAGATAGCATTTGAATTAGAACTACTTTTTAAAAATATTTCACACATAACAAAATATGAAATATTTAACTTCAATAAAACCTACTAATTTATTTCACTTGATTGAAGCCTATCAATTTCATTCGATTGAATGGAAGCCTATCAAAATTTCCCCTCATTTTTGCCCCCGCTCTATCAAAGACCTGCCTCAAACTAGGGTTGTATTGACTCCTTTTGTGTTCTTCACCAAAACTAAACTTTGGCGAATAAGACCTTCCCTTCTACTAGCATAATCCCCATATATATATATATATGATATATATATGGGTTTACCTATAATCCAAAAATATTGCATCCAAAAGTATTATATTGATATACCCATTCATGACACTAGTTGACAAGTATAATTTTCACGTAAGCGCTTTAACTACGCAGACAAAAAGCTTAAGTTTATAGGTGGAAATGAATCTAACAATATCAATCAACACTTTTTTTTTCACTTGTAGTAAATTGGTTTTGAGTTGAAGAACCATATTATTTAATATGGTATTAGAGCTCATTAAGCTCATACGGATATCGAATATTCGGTACTATATGTGACACTGATTGAACCTATGATCTAGGTGTTGAGGTGACTTACAACCAAACAATAAAACTATTGCGTCACTAAATCATTCGATATTATACGTGGAAAATCTCATACATCTTAAGATACTCATATTTGTTTTTAGAAAGAAGATACTCATAGTTATAAAGTATGTCATGTAATTATATTTACTCTCTCTCTCTCTCGAAAACATTTCTTTGAAAAAATTAAATTAGATATAAGTACTCAAACAATGTTACTTAAGGAAATTAAAAAAATTGACAAGATAAGAAAAGTTCTAAGAACAATTATTTTTACTATAAACATGTCTAGAAATTTATGTAAATTCACCTTAGTTTTCTTTTAATCAATTTCTTGTCTAGGCCATCATGAATCTCATTCAAGGTAAGGAATCATGGCAAAGAAGCTATACCTTTTCCATGGCATCAAATTTATGAAGCAAATAGAATAATTTTGATGCAAGGAATGCTTTCCTTTGCTAAGATATGTGAAATGCCCTAATACCATATTATCATTTCATCATAAAACTTATTATGCTATTTTTCTTTTCTTACTATTGAGAACTTAAAGAGAGAGAAAAAAAAAAGTTTCATTCAAATTGAGTCTCATTAGCCATTTTAATATATATATCTTTTAATATTATTGACTATCATAGTATATAGATTCAAAATATGAATTTGGACTTCAATTAATTTCAATGATCCCTATTGTTGATAAAAATGTGTATTTTAGTTTAGTTCTTTTTAGATTTATACCAATTAGCATTGTCTTTGTTGATTTTTTTTTAATTTTTTTTTTTTTTTGTGAATGCCTTTTCCACTTCACAGGGTTCAACATATAATTGGTATTCCATGATTAAGGGTGTAATATTATTTGATTCAATTGAAACATGGTTCAAAGAAAAAAAATATATATTTAACAAATTTTCTTCCTATATACCTTTAAACTTCATTAACCCTTGATTTCAAAAAAAATAAATAATAATAATAATAATAATAATAATAATAATAATAATAAAACCATTAACCCTTAAAATGATACATTGAAAAATCTTTAAAGTTTTAAACGGATCAAAATGTCGACATTTTTATATGTCTAGGAGTTCTAAATTGACCTGGAATAAATTTTTTCTTCTATTTATATTATAGAATATTGATCAAATATAAAAAGTATCAACAAAATATCACTAAATTTCTTAGTGAAAAATGACTCACTAGGGAAATGCAGGGTAAAAATGATTTTTTTTTCTCACCCCAAATATAGGTACCAAAATTGTATGAGGCACATGACAAAAGATATTAATATGATGATGGAAAAAAGTTACTGGACAAGAACAGTGCCACCAAAAGTCTTACAAATGATTCCCCCAATTAAATAATAATTGCATATGGTTTTACAGTTATAAAGCACCAAACCATTACTTTTGACAAACTTGTCCCTTTTTTCATGTTCAAACTCTCCAAAAAATGCTTCATTTTCCCTCCCAGTAAAGCAAGAACAAGTTTCCCAAAGGACCATCAATGGCTTCAGACCAGAACCCCGGCAATCTCGAATGGGCATTGCACGCTCTCGGCCCCGACAGCCCCGGCCCCCAGAGCATCTCCTTCCATCTCTCTCAGCAAACTTCTTTCTGCCATGTCGAAACCGAAAAATCCATGAAAGTAGACCTCTCCAGGGATGACATTCCATACTTTTCTTGCTTTCTCACTGCTTTGAGCTGCCACAGCTCCCTTAGAAGCTTGGAGTTTCATCTTGTCGACTGGGAAGTCGAGCAATTGAGAGAGCTTTGTAGGTTGGTTGAGGATAACTCGGGGGTTAGGCAGGTTGTGTTTCGACGGAATAGATTGAGTAATGAATGCTTGGCGCAGCTGGGTTGTGTTTTGAGGACCAACAAAGGGATTAAGGAGCTTATGTTTTCGGAATGCGGGATTGGATCGGTGGGGGTTGGTTTGATTGCTTCTGGTTTGAAGGAGAATGATTTGTTGGAGGAGTTGCAGATTTGGGAAGACTCGATCGGGTCGAAAGGAGCGGAAGAACTCTCGAAGATGGTCGAAGAAAACTCGACTTTGAAGCTGTTGTCAATTTTTGACTCGAACACAATCACAGTAACCCCATTGATTTCTGCAGTTTTGAGAATGAATAGGAATATAGAACTGCACATTTGGAGTGGAGAAAATGGAGGCAAGAGTTCAAAGTTGGTTGAGTTTGTGCCTGGGAATAGTACACTTAGAATCTACAAGCTTGACATAAATGGTGCTTGCAGGGTTGCCTGTGCGATTGGGTTGAACTCGACGGTTAAAACATTCGACATGACTGGAATCTGGCTGAAATCCCGGTGGGCAAAGGAGTTCTGTTGGGCGTTGGAGCAAAACCGATGCTTGAGGGAGGTAAAGCTATCAAAGACACACTTAAAAGATGAGGCAATTGTTCATATAGCAGCTGGACTTTTCAAAAACAAGCATTTACAAAACTTGTTTCTTGATGGAAACTTATTTACGGGCATTGGAGTCGAGCATTTACTCTGCCCAATAAGCCGGTTTTCGACCCTACAACTTCAAGCAAACATAACACTCAAACATGTAACATTTGGAGGTCGAAGAAACAAGATAGGAAGAGACGGGCTTACAGCCATTTTACGTATGCTAACAACAAACGAAACTCTAACTCATCTCGGGATATACGATGATCATAGCTTGAGACCCAACGACATAGTCAGAATTTTCAGAAACTTAGAGAAGAATGCATCCTTGAGTCACTTATCCTTACACGGTTGTAAAGGTGTTGATGGAGACCTGGTGTTGCAGACAATAATGGAGATGCTCGAAGTAAATCCTTGGATCGAAGAAATCGACCTCTCCGGAACTCCTCTTCAGAATTCTGGAAAAGCTGATAGAGTTTACCAAAGATTAGGACAGAACGGGAGCACCGACCTCGAACCCCAAGTTGAATCACTGGATATGACCTTGACAGAGCCAAAAAGTTGTAGGATTTTCTTCTGTGGACAAGAGTATGCAGGTAAGAACATGAGTTTCTTTCATATAAGCTTATAAACATGAAGGTTTTATTCTAATATATATATATATATATATATATAAGTTGAAATTGAACAATGAAACTAACTTCAGCCACCCAAATGCAGGTAAAACCACTTTGTGTAACTCCATATTGCAGAACTATGGTTCTTCAAAACTTCCCTTCACAGACCAAGTAAGATCTTTAGTAGCTCCAGTTGAACAAGCAGTAAGAGCAGTTGGAATGAAGATAAGAACTTTCAGAGATGAAGACATCAAAATATCAGTTTGGAATCTAGCTGGTCAACATGAATTCTATTCCCTCCATGATCTCATGTTTCCAGGGCCTGGAAGTGCATCAATGTTTGTGATCATCAGTAGTTTATTCAGGAAACCGAGTAACAAAGAACCGAAACATCCAACCGAGATAGAGGAAGATGTTCAGTATTGGCTAAGGTACATAGTCTCCAACTCGAAAAGAGCAGCGCAGCAGTGCATGCTTCCTAATGTAACTTTGGTTCTCACACACTATGACAAAGTCATACAACCTTCACAAAACTTGCAGCAAACTTTGATTTCAATTCAGGGATTGAGAGACAAATTCCAAGGTTTCCTCGACATCTACCCAACAGTATTTACGGTCGATGCGCGCTCATCAGCAACGGTAAATAAACTCTTGCATCACCTTCAGAGAACGAGCAGGACTGTTCTTCAAAGAGTTCCTCAAGTCTACCAGCTCTGTAATGAACTGATACAAATTTTGACAGACTGGAGATCAGAAAACTACAACAAGCCAGCAATGAGATGGAAAGAGTTTCAGGATCTATGTCAACTTCATATCCCTCAGTTGAGAATCCGTTCGAGACGCAGTAATAAAGATAAGATCGAAACGAGGAGGAAGGCTGTTGCTACTTGCCTGCATGACATAGGTGAGATGATTTACTTTGAAGAACTTGGATTTATAATATTAGATTGTGAATGGTTCTGTGGAGAAGTTCTTGGCCAACTAATAAAACTAGAAGTTAGAAACCATTCAACCAACAATAGTGGATTCATCAGTAGGAAAGAACTGGAAAAAGTTTTAAGAAGCAAGTTACATAGCCAGATCCCAGGAATGAATTCGAAAGTATTTGAAAACTTACAAGCTAGTGACCTAGTGGGAATGATGCTCAAACTTGAACTTTGTTACGAACAAGACCAATCCAATCCAAATTCTCCATTGCTAATCCCCTCGGTTCTCGAAGAAGGTAGAGGAAAGCCACAGAGATGGCCGTTAAGTATGCCCGACTGCATCTATGCAGGGAGACACCTAAAATGTGATGATTCAGGTCATATGTTTCTGACTCCCGGCTTTTTTCCTCGACTACAGGCAAGAATCCACTTCTTCTTGCTCTCTCTCTCTCTCTTTCTCTAATGAAATATTGTCAGTTTTTAACTCCTAATCAGACTGGTTGCTGTTGGAAATTCAGGTGCATCTGCATAACAGAATCATGGGATTAAAGAATCAATATGTAGCAACTTACAGCTTAGAGAAATACCTGATCACAATAAACATCAACGGAATTTATGTGAGGGTAGAGCTTGGAGGACAGTTGAGCTACTATATTGATGTCCTGGCATGCTCCACGAAGGGCTTGACCGAGACTCTCCGATTTATCCAGCAGCTTATCATCCCTGCAATTCACGACCTCTGTCATGGCATCATCTTAACCGAAAGCATTATCAGGCCCGAATGTGTGCAAAACTTGGTGCCACCTAGACACAGGAAAACCCAGCATGTTTCCATGCAACAACTGAAACTAGCATTGCTTTCCATTCCTGCTGATGGCATGTATGAATATCAGCACACATGGTGCCCAGTGTCGGATGGTAGTAGAGAAATCGTTGCAGTTGGCTTTGATTTTGCTAGAGACCTCTTATCTGATGACGATTTCCGAGAAGTTTTGCATAGGAGGTACCACGACCTTTATGATCTTGCTGTTGAACTGCAAGTCCCACATGAAAACAACCCAGAAACAGTTGATCACTCACCACCGAATGATGATAGTGACAAAGTTGAAGCGACCTTCGGTGGTATTGCAAAAGGGGTAGAAGCTGTTTTGCAGAGATTAAAGATAATTGAACAAGAAATCAGAGACTTAAAGCAGGAGATAAAAGGTCTAAGATATTATGAGCACAGACTCCTCCTTGAGCTTAATCACAAAGTGAACTATCTAGTGAATTACAATGTTGAAATTGAAGAAAGAAGAGTACCAAACATGTTCTACTTTGTTAGAACAGAAAACTATTCCAGACGATTGATTACGAACCTGATTTCCGGCATGAATGCTCTTCGACTGCTCATGTTATGCGAGTTCCGAAGGGAAATGCATGTTGTTGAAGATCAGATAGGCTGTGAAGTCATACAGATTGACAATATGGCAGTTAAGTCTTTAGCTCCATATATGACAAAGTTCATGAAACTTGTAACATTTTCTCTCAGAATAGGAGCTCAAGTAGCAATTGGAATGGGGCACATGATCCCGGATTTAAGTCGTGAGGTTGCACATCTAGCTGATTCGTCTCTTTTTCATGGGGCAGCTGGAGCAGCTGCGGTAGGAGCGGTTGGGGCTGCAGCTATGGGACGTGTTGGCTTAAGTAGGGGAAGAAGCAAAGCTAGAGACATTCAGCAAGATCTAAGAACAGCACAGCAATGGGTTGTGGATTACTTGAGAGAACACGGATGTTCAACTGGAAAAGATATTGCCGAGAAGTTCGGGTTGTGGAGAGTGAGATACAGGGATGATGGTCACATTGCCTGGATCTGTAGAAGGCACATGAACCTCAGAGCACATGAAATAATTGAAGTTCCCATTTGAATGCCTATGAAGATTCATATTATGCATGCTAAGATCAACCAATTTAGAGTAATAAGATACAAAACAGTAAAAATTTCTCCTACCTAATTTTGGATCTTCTGCTGTGATTATTTATAGTGGAAATCCTACTTTAGTTTGAAAAGC
Organism: Sicyos baderoa; assembly: GCA_037832685.1. Lineage (NCBI taxonomy): Eukaryota > Viridiplantae > Streptophyta > Magnoliopsida > Cucurbitales > Cucurbitaceae > Sicyos > Sicyos baderoa. The sequence continues at coordinate 3,888 of JBBMEF010000887.1, read as the reverse complement.
TTTACACCATGTGATCTGAATCGACTGAAATCAAGTCATCAGTGCACTGGTCTATCCAATTCATTCCTTGAAATAAACATAATGTCAATGTGGGACCAACACATAATTGATGATTTTGGTTTCACATAATTAAAAGTTGCATTTTAATGTTAATTGTTGCAACGAGGGATGATTTCTAATTCATGTTTACACCAATGATTATGTTATAACAAAGTTCGTAAGGTGTAAAAGTCATGAATTACTATCATACATAAAAGTCATGAAGTACTATCATACCGGACAAACCAACAAACAAAGAGAAACACCATCTACAGAAGAGATACATTATTACATTACACTACTAATACTAATATTGGCCCTATAGTTATCTCTGTGTCTTCGCCTGAAATGTAGAAACCACAGTTTAGAAGAAAGCCCTGCTTCCATAGAACACCCGTGCATTACCGTTTTTAGAAGACGGTGTTTTCTGATCAGAGCTTGAATTTTCCGAGCTGGTTGGTCCGTTATCGACGTCCAGTGGAAGTTTCATCTTCGCCAATGACTCGGTAAATTGTTGCATGCTTTTCATATACATGTCAACAATGTCCTGCTGCACTACATTTTGTTCTGGCTCTACGTTCAGAGTGATAACAGGCTTTGGGAATGAATCACTAGGTAACTCAACAGAGGAATCAGCCTCGCCATTCTTAATGTCCCTACGCTTCTCCTTTTCATTTTGCTCCAAAGTTCGAGGCTTCGAAGCTTCTGAAGCATCGGAAGATTCTGAGCTTGTTGGTGCAGAAGGTGAGGATGCTCCATTAGTTGACAGGCTGCTAGGTGGAGGGGCGATCTTCGAAACCTGGACAGACTCGACAGAAGCCGTCGGGAAGCTTTCCACATTATGTGCACCTATTTCTGAACTCCGATGATCTTCGGTGCCAGAAGTGGCTAGGCTTTCAGAGACCTCAGACTCTGGACTAGAGCATGGGATGCTGAAATACTCAGACACCATCATCTCATCTTCATTTACGATCTTAGGATCTGGAAACTCTATCCTATCCAAATCACTAGCTAGCGACTCGGACATTTCAGAACTCTTCAATGCTGCATTTGATGATTCCAAGGCAGGTTTAGGAACAACCATCACATCAGGTGAGGCTCCAGTGTATTCAAGAGATAGTTGAACAAACCCGGCAGGAGAATGGAACAGATCGGTAGAAGATAGAGAAAACTCTTTCTCTAACTTTCCATCACTAACAAGAACTTCAGACAATGGCACTGAGGTAAACCCCAACAACTGGTCTTCCAGATAATTCCTCACTCTGCTCAACATCCATATCTCACATTTAAGGGAGGCATCGACACTTCGAACATTCAATCGTAGATTCTCGTCGAAGACGGGGTTCCTCCCACCCCCATTAATGATTTTGGTGGAGACAGAATCTTCAGGATCACTAGTCAAACTAAACTTTGCATAAACATCTTGCTTATGATATATGCAGATATTATGAATGTCTCTAGCCTGATGAATGCATACTTCAAGTGCACCAATAACTTCCTCCTTGTTATACATCACAGCTTCTTTTCTGTTAACCTCAATTCCCTTCGGTGGATTACCCGTGATCGGAGCAAAGAAATTGGGTTTCTGCTTCTCAGGCTCAGAAATTGGAGAGTTCTTCAATGGGGAAACAACAGATTGAGGAGAGTCCATGATAATACTTGGAGTACAAGCCTGAAAAAATTACAAAGTTGATGATAAATCTAAGAAAATCAAGTTATAACACTTGTAAGTGCACTGTTTTTTGCAGTGACTCGGAAAAGAAATTCAACAGAAGATGGTTCCATATCTCAAAACCAAAAACCACAACATTATAGTCTATGTCGCATATATAACACCGATTCTACGAAATTCAAAATCCATAGCAAGGTTTGACAAGAATAGACTATAGATCAGTTCCAGGACTAAATCCCAAACGTACTGAGCAGTAAACCAACACTGAGAAACAGACCAACCTAAACGAGCAAGAAAATCAATCCGATAGAGAACAGATTCCGAATTACCGGAAGCAGAAAATAAACGAAACGAATGACACAGAACCTACAAATCAAAATCCAAGAATAAGAAAACACAACTGAACTGTAAAAAAAGCTACAACAATAAAAGAAACCAAGTTTCAACGTGAGTGAGCCATCAAACAAAGCAACTAAAACAGGAATTCACAGAACCACACACAATCCTGAACTTACACGCAGTCAATTTACATAGAATAATTCTCAAAACACAGAAGCCAGAACTAAAAATGAATGAATTACAAAAGATTTCAGTAAGAACTTAGAACAAAGCAACCAAATTTCTTCAACACAAGAACAAGAAAACCACCAATTAAAGAAAGTGTAAGCAAGCAAAAAGGAAAAAACATCACAAAGCCCCAGATCAGTTTCATCAAAGATCAAATTAAGTTCACTACAAAACCCCCAAACACAGGACAAAAGAGAGAGTTACAGAATTACCAAACAAAAAGGAGTAAACTCAAACCAAAATCCCAAACTGGGTTCAATTGTTTTAGCTTCTAGAACCCAAAACAGCTTACCCCAAGCAGTCAAAAGCTCAAAATCAAAGATCTCCCGAAACCCAGATGGCAAATCGAAGAAACTCAGCCAAATAAACACCAACAGTGAAGCAAAACAGAAACAGAAGAGAAATTCATGGAGAAAAAAGGGTTTACCGATCAGATTAGCCACAACAAGAGAAGACCCTCCAAATATTTAAGGGCGATCAGAAAGGCAGCCGCCCCCACGCGTAAACATCGACTGGACCAATGGGGAAAAAAGGGTAAGTGCGGATTGAAGGTGGGGTCCTGAAATGAGGAAGGGTTAGGTCGAATTGAAGAACTGGGATTGGGATTTCGAATTGCGATTGAACCTTTACAGGGCCGCCATTAAAGGAAGGCTGACTTTTAGAGTTGAAGGTTCGAGGAGAAGTCGTCAACGGCGACGGCCGTCGCTCACCGCCGTCAAGGTCAGACAGTTTTGTTGGGCCAATAAATGTAGAAGAATTTCTCGAATTTCGTTTTGGAATGTAAGGAAATTGGCTTCTAATGTGGACTCCAATGTCAAAGTTTCACTTTCTTTTTCATTCTTTTTATATATATATATATTTGATATTTGAATGTTCCTTCTAATCTTCCTTTAGTTTCTATAATTTTTATTGATTTTTTAGTTCTACACTTTTGGTTTTTCAATCTAATGGTGTGCGGTTCAATGATTTCATTATTTGGTTATAAACTAATTAAATAATGTCACAAATTTGATCCAATAATCGGTATTTGTATATACTAAAAAACAATTTTGATTTTTCTCATTTATTAAAAAATAATATTTATTTATTTATTGAAAAGAAATAATAGTATATATGGCTTTAATATATATATATATGGTTATTAGAGATGTTCATTTTCGGTATGGGGTCGGTGCTCCGCATGGACGCGCCCCGAACGGGGCAGTGAATGGGGGAGTGATGAGATGAAAAAAATCCCTGCAACGTAAATGAGAACGAGGAATGCATTCATCATCTTCGTTTCCCCGATCTCCACCCCGTTTACATTTAATTTTTATTTTTTTTATTTTTTTTATTTTTTAAAATATTTTTTAAAATATTTTTTAAAATATTTTTTCCCCTCCTTTTACTAATTTAATCTTTAGTTATAGTATTTTGGTGGTAGAAATAATTATTTAAATGTATATTCTTTACAATTATTAGTTATCAAATTGAAATTAATGTATATTTTCCATGAAAAAATAACTATTTTAAAATATTATTAAAAAATACTTATAAAAATTAAGATTAGCAAAAGAAAATTAAAAATAAAACGGTGAATTTTTCACCGTGGGGAACCCGATTCCCGCCAT
>JBBMEF010000809.1:0-29628 GCA_037832685.1 Sicyos baderoa | reverse complement strand
TTATGCATGTGTTCCTGTGATAGATGTTAGGAAATAGTTTCCTGAAATTCCGTTTTATGCATCTATGTTTTCCAACATCCTAGAGTCTCCCATCGAAAGACCGCTAACTGATTCGACTCCACAACTCAAAGGTGTAATCACTCAATTTGGAAGAACCATAAACAAGGCCAAAACAAATAGACAAATTAGTCTTATGAGCAAAGGTCTTAATAACCATGAAATCCTTGTCACCGCCCATATGTTGAAGTATTTACGATAATTTTGGGAGGTAATCGTTTGTCCACATTAGTAACAAAAGTATAAGACATTGCCAAAGAAACGAACACGAAATTAATCCCTTTTGAGAAGTTAACTCCTCTCATGAAAAATTGCTTCTCTATTCCATGGCGGAATATTACAATAAATAAAATAAGATGATAGTACACAAAATTTGAATGTTACAAAATGCCATTTTTTAAGGAATTAGGTTTAGGTTGGAGTTTATGAAATTAGGTAAAATGGGAAGTTGGATTAAATGATGAAATAAAATAAGATGATAGTACACAAAGCTGTACCAAACAACAGTGTGTGAAAAGCAGAAGCAGCATAAGCAACAGTCCATTCACCAACAGCCACGTGTCATTTTCATCCTTCTGTTTATTTTTAATTTTATTTCTTTTGATATTTATTCTTCTGTTTATTTTGTCACCCAGCGCACGCGCGAACGAACGCAAAGTCAAGATTGACCCTCCAATTAAAACCAACTTCCTTGTTTTTTCCTACGTTAAAAATGATTCTTTTACTCAAAAAAAAAAAAAAAAAAAAATCATTTTTACAATTAGATTCTCTAAACTAGTATCTATTGTTTAGAGAATTTGTAAGGTTGTCAACTATTTCAAAAAACAAGAATTTAAATTCGCACGTAGACTCAAAAACACTAAATAATCCTCTAAGTTGATATGGGTTTATGTTTTTATTTTCACCCAACAGTACTTTATACTAATAGAGTTGTTGTCATTACGATATATTTATGTTTCTTATCATTTTTTTTATGTAGGACAATTGATTGACATATCAACGTCCACCTTTAAGTCTTAAGCAAATTTAAAATAATCTATCAAAAAATAAAAAATAAAACCCTAAAAGTATATGTATATATATGTTTGTATATATATTGTTGATAAATTAATAGCAAAATTCAAAGTTATTATACCAATTTAAAAGAGATTTTTTTTTTTTTTGGTTTAAGTGTTATAGTCATATTTAGTGAATAATTCTCCATATACGTGTTTAGGTTCCTGATATTCATTATCTATTACTACTAATTCTTTTCAAAATTGTGATACATTCTCTCTATAAAATTACCTGACTTCTCATTTTCATAATTATCATTTCATTTTTCTGTTTTTATAACCATTTTTCATTATTCGTATAACCAATATTTTGTTTCCATATTAATTCTCTCTACTTCTGTGTCTTGGGACAAGCTCAGATGCCATTGGGTATATAGGGGAGAGAAGTTTTAGATTCTCAATAAATAAATAATTATTCTCTTAAACCAAAATATGATTATTTACCACAAGCCATTTTTCATGCATGCCAAACACAAAAATAACAACTTCATTATTAGTCTTCTTATTCCAAACACTCCTTTTAACATGTGTATCAATTAAGTTATGAGGTATTTGGATGAATAGTTACACGAAAAGTAATTTTGAGTAATTAGAATGGAGAATCATTTTGAGTGATTAGAAATTGAGATTTTTATAATGATTCATTTAGATATGGATATTTGTAGAGGAGTTACCGACAATAACTCGCTTAGATGTAGATTTTTATTGAAAAGTTGCAGTCAATAACTAGTTTGATTAACGATTTTGCAGAGAAGTAAAAAAAATGATTAATTTTGGAGTGAAGTTATTTTGAGTGACTAAAATGAATAATTATATTGAGTAATTGCAATATTTTGTTTGAATACTTTTATTTGAGAAATAAAGGTAAATGCTTCTTAAAATCAATAAACTAACACCCCCACAAATTTCGTTCTCAAGTTTGAGAAAAAAAAAGAAAAAGGAAAAAGGAAAAAGGAAAAAGCATATAGTTTCATTCTTCTTTATGTGAATATTATATAGCAATCAAATCGAAAAATATGCATATAATAATATAAGCCGATTAATTAATGAACGAATAAAAAAAAAGGAGGGAAAATCGAGGAAAAAGACGAAAATCCAAATACAAATTAAACATAATAAATTCTCAAAAAAAAAAAATAAAAAAATCTACGTGCTAAAATGCGCCTTCTCTTCACATTCTTCCTCCCAACCAATCCAATCCATTTGTCTGTACAGTTTTCGTGTTCTTCTAACTTTTCCTCTGCTTTTTCCCACAAAATAACATTTATTTCTTTACTATTACTTTTTCCCTTTTAATTTTCCTTCTCCCACAGTTTAAAGCTGCTCACCAAAATGCCCTTTTACAGATTTCTGCAAAATGGTGATTGATCGAACCGAATCACTAAAATGGTGATTGATTTCTTGTTTAGTTTGCGAAGAACAGTCAAAACAGAGCTTACGAGATCTCGCAGACCCAGTTGATTAAAAGGGTCAATCGATGCTTCGATTCGCGTGATTTTGATTCTAAACAAATGGGTTTTCTTCATTAGAAAACCCCACCTACGAGTTTTTGCAGACTACCCATTTTCAGTTTTTGTTCCTCTGTTTTGCTCTGTTTTGCTTTTGACTGATGGATTCTCTCTTCTTCTTCTCTGTCTTAATCATGGACCCATCTCTGAAACTTCTCCCCTCTGTTTTAACTGGATGAGAAGGTCAAATTTGGGGTTGATTTGTTCTTTTGTTTTGAGTTATGGGTTCTGCGGAAGAGAAGATTAAGGTTACAGGGGGTTTGGTTAATCATGTTTCTCACACTAATAATCTTCTGGATGAGATGAAGTTGTTGAAGGAAATGCAAGATCAAGCTGGTTTGTTGATTTGGTTTTTGTGTTTTTGAAGTGGGTTTGTGCTTGAATGTTGATTTTGTTTTGGATTTTTTTTTTCAGGTGCTAGAAAGGTTATTAACTCTGAGTTATGGCATGCTTGTGCTGGTCCTCTTGTTTGTTTACCTCATGTTGGGAGTCTTGTTTATTACTTTCCTCAAGGACATAGTGAACAAGTATGGTTTTTTTTTTTTTTTTTTTTTGTTGCTTTCATTTTGTGGGATTGGGATTTGAACTTATATTTGATTCTCTAATGAAGTTTTTGAACACTAAACTGTTAATCTTTATGAAGCATCATTAGCATTGTTGATAATGATGTTTTAACTTTTAAGTTTATTTGAAGTTCTTGATTTTTTTTTTTTTTTTTGACAATATCTGGGAGTGGGGGATTAGAACTCATTACTTAATTTATATATCATGTCAATTTAGCTAGACTTTAGTTGTTATTTAAATTTCTTATCTTTTATTTTTATTTTTGCTTTAACAACATTTGAGGTAGTGAATTTGAACTTTTAATAACTTATTGATTATTGAGTTATATATTATGTCACTTCAACTATGCTCTTTTGGTATTTAAGTTCTTAATCTTGCTTTTTATTTTTATAATTTATTATTATGTTTTTATTTAAGAATATTTGGAATGGTGGATTTGGACCTTTAATCTTTTCTTGATTACTAGTGCGAGTTTTATTTTACTTTATTTTAAAATATTTAAAGTGGTGATTTTTTTTAATTTTTTAAAATTAATTAGATATGAATTATGTTACTTGAGCTATGCTCTTGTTTTTGTTGGTATTGAAGTTTTCTTTATTCTATTTTTTAAAATTAACAACATTTGAGGCGAGAGATTTCAACTCTTACCATATTACCACTTGAGCTATGCTTTTGTTGGCATTGAAGTTCTTGATCTTTCGCGCAAATAATAGATATATATTTTTTTTTTGGTTTTCTTTTTTCTTTTTTCAAACAGGTGGCAGTTTCTACCAAGAGAACAGCAACATCCCAGATTCCAAATTATCCCAGTCTTCCCTCTCAGTTGATGTGCCAAGTTCAAAATGTTACCTTACATGTATGTTGTTTTGTTCATAGTTACTTGCACTGCCTTTTTTTATCATCTATCCAAATATGTATATTCTAATGCCTGCATCATTTTTTCCTTGATACTTTAGGCTGATAAAGAATCAGATGAAATCTATGCTCAAATGAGTCTTCAACCAGTGAACTCTGTAAGAATACAAGTCTTATTTAGTATTGTTCTTTTGGGTCAACTTTGAGTTTGTGTATAGTTTGTATGGGAATTGAGTCGTGGGATTCTGAACACGAATGACAACATCCAACGCAAGGCCCCTTCTCTATCAATATCTCCTAGCTGTTGTGTCCTTTGTATGGACGATTTTGAAAATCAGATCCATCTTTTTAACAATTGTAAAAAGGTGAAAAGGATTTGGGATTATCTCCTCAGTATGTTCAAATGGAATTTGACCTCGCCTGGAACCATTCAAGATATCACATTATACATGCTTGCAGGACACCCTTTCATGGACGAGAAGAAGGCCCTCTGGAAAGCATTCATTATTGCAACATGGTGGACAATTTGGAAAAGAAGAAATGCAATGCTTTTTCAAGAGGATGAACATCATAGACAAGATTTACTTGAGGCCATCACTGTTCTGGCCTTAACATGGGTCCACAATATTGCCCCGTTCAAAGATTATAGTTTTACTACTTTAATATATCATTGGCAAAGCTTTTTGTAATCTTATTTTGAACCTTTTGGTTATTTTCATACATCAATGAAATTCGAGTATCGTTTCTTATAAAAAAAAAATATTAGCATCTCTTTTTCACATTCAAATTCACCTATGCATCAGGAAAAAGATGTGTTCCTAGTTCCCGACTTCGGATTAAGGCCGAGTAAACACCCGAGCGAGTTCTTTTGCAAGACTTTGACTGCCAGTGACACCAGCACACATGGTGGATTCTCAGTCCCACGCAGGGCTGCTGAAAAACTATTTCCTCCATTGGTAAGGATTCAAGGCCATGCCATTTCTTCCCATCTGTTGCTGTTAATTATGCGTATCATGTTCTTAAGATCATCATTCTTGTTAATCTTGAAACAGGATTACACAATGCAACCACCAACTCAGGAGCTGGTCGTCCGAGACCTGCACGACAATACTTGGACTTTTCGCCACATTTATCGCGGTGAATATGCTTTTCAAATCTAAATTTATAGTGTGGAAGAAGATTACATTGTTTACCTGATGGGGTTTTGCTTTGTTTTTATAGGGCAGCCTAAGAGACACCTTCTCACGACAGGGTGGAGTCTATTCGTCGGGGCGAAGAGACTTAGAGCAGGCGATTCGGTCCTGTTTATAAGGCAAGATCATGTCTTTTGACACCCTTTTTTTGGCAATGGTGTGAAGTTTGAATAATTTGCATCTAATGTGACAATTCTGTAGAGATGAAAAGTCCCAGTTGCTGGTCGGAGTGCGACGCGCTAACCGGCAACAAACAACTTTTCCATCATCAGTTCTTTCTGCTGATAGTATGCATATAGGGGTTCTTGCTGCTGCAGCTCATGCTGCTGCGAATCGGAGTCCGTTCACAATCTTCTACAACCCCAGGTTCTATTAACTTTCAAGTAGTTCAAGTTTAAGTAAAATATAAGTTTAGTCTCTACGGTTTGAAGAAATTTAGAGTTAGTCCTCGTAGTTTAGTCTCTATGTTTAGAAGAAAGTTAGAATTTAGTTCCTATGATTTTAAAATTTAGAATTCAGTCTTTATAGTTATATAAACCCTAAAATATATATAGCCATTATTGTACGTTATCACTAGTATATTAAATAAACGGAAGCTCACCATCCATAAATGTTATTGTTTCTTATGTTATATCAATAATTTGATTTATAATTTCATCATTAAGACATGTATAACTAACTTCAAGTACTTAATTCGCCAACGATTAGAAATGATAGAGACTATTTTTTAGGCTTTATCCAAACCATATGGGCTAATTTAACTTTCTTTAAACCATAGATACTAAATTCCAACTTTCTTTTTTGAGACTAAATTCTAGTTTTTGAAATCATGAGAACTAAACTCTAATTTTTTTTAAATCGTAGGGACGTCACTAAACTTATATTTTACCTCTCAAAGTTTTGATTTTCCCATATTTTTGTCACCTTTTTCATACTTTCTACGTTCGTTTCCTCAGAGCATGTCCTTCAGAGTTTGTGATTCCCTTATCCAAGTATCGCAAATGTGTTTATGGAACTCAGCTTTCTGCTGGCATGAGATTTGGGATGATGTTTGAAACAGAAGAGTCCAGTAAACGTCGGTGAGTTTAAGTACAACAAGTTCATAAATATTTTCAATGTACAATGAAATTCTAACTTCTTCTTGTTGTCAAATTGTTATCTTGTTTGTAGATATATGGGGACAATTGTTGGACTTAGCGACATTGATCCACTTAGGTGGCCGGGCTCGAAATGGCGAAATCTTCAGGTGAATGGTTACTCTGTTTAGAGCTCAATGGGGTTGAGGAGCGGTTAGTCCAACCCCATGTTTAGCACTCGTTAATACTCTATAAATACTCTTTATCTTCGCAATTACGTCAAATCACTCGCAAACCTTTCATACCAAACGAGGGTTTTCTGCCACAAGCACTTCTAGCTAACTCGTACCAAACAAGATTTTATCTCCTCCAAACCACTTTTTCTATAATCTAAACGCACCTCAATTAGGTATTTATTTGTCAATTTTAAAGAGGATTTATATTAAGCATTTACTAATTACTCATCAAAAAGACGCATCCAAATGAACTATTGTAACTACTCAAAATAACTCTTCATTTCTAATTACTCAAAATAACTGTCCATTCCTAACCATTCATTTCTAATCACTCATTTTTCACTACTCAAAATAACTTCTCATTTCAAACCCACAGCCAAACAAGTTGTCTCTAACTCCTCTATAAAAAAAAACACAGTCAAACGAGTTTTTGATTGCAACTCCTCCATTATGATCTACATCTAAATGAGCTATTACAAAAATATCAATTTTTTAACTACTCAAAATAACTCCTCATCCAAACACCTCTCAACTGTTCTCGTTTTCGTGTTTCTGTATGATAATTTTGTCACAGGTGGAGTGGGATGAGCCAGGGTGCTGTGACAAGCAGAACAGAGTTAGTTCATGGGAAATAGAAACACCTGAAAGTCTCTTTATTTTTCCTTCTCTAACTTCAGGTCTTAAACGCCCATTACATGGTGGATTCTTGGGTATGATTTGAGCCTTACGCTAACGTCTAGTACTCTTGCTAGTTTGCAAAAACACCATTTGTTCAAAGTTGAAATCTTTCAGGAGAAACTGATTGGGGAAGTCTGGTGAAGAGACCGATGCTTCATGTTCCCGAAAATGTACGCGGAGATCTTTCATATCCCTCAACTTTATGCTCAGAACCACTGATGAAGATGCTATTGAGACCTCAACTGGTTAACCTTCACGGCGCCAACTTGCAGCCGGATTCGACCAACAATTTAGCTAAGTTACAGGACATGAAGAACATTCAACCAGTAACCAATCCCAAAATGCAGCTTGTAATGTCAGAAAATGCATCTCCTCAGAATCAAATTCATCATCATCATCATCCATATGATCCCACAAATTCAAATTCATCACCAAAAGGAAAAGCACACCCTTCTGCAGTTATTGAAAGTGAAGCTCCAAATAGAGCTGTTGATCTTTCAACCAATCAGTCCAATCCATTTCCCCTAGTTGGAGATTGTGGGGAGGAAAAACTCAGTGGTAATGAACTGAATATTCAGAACCTTATCATGGCCAATCAGTTGCAAACCATATCATGGCCAATGCAGCCTCAATTGGAATCACTGATCCAACACCCACAACAAATTGACATGCCTCAGCCTGAATTTCCCAATTCAAATGGTTTGATTTCATCTCTAGATGGCGATGGATGTATGACGAGGTCGCCTATGAATCTCACCATGTTGGGTTTGCAAGACTCCTCAATGGTCTTTCCTGAGCCTTTTAATTTTCCCTTACCCTCTACAGGACAAGACATGTGGGATCCTCTTAATAATATTAGGTTCTCATCTCAAACAAATCATCTCGCAACGTTCTCGCATCCAGACGCGTTGAACATGAACTGCATGGCTAATGCTAATGTTATGAGAGATGTTTCTGATGAGAGCAACAACAACCATAGTGGGATATACAGTTGTTCTAACATTGAAATCAGTAATGGTGGAAATGCCATGGTTGATCCTGCTGTTTCAAGCACCATTCTTGATGATTATTGCACATTGAAAGATGCAGATTTCCCACACCCTTCGGATTGCTTGGCCGGAAACTTCAGCTCGAGCCAAGATGTTCAATCTCAGATTACATCTGCTAGTTTGGGAGATTCTCAGGCTTTCTCCAAGCAAGAGTTTCATGATAATTCAGGTGGCTCATCCTCATGTAATGTGGATTTTGATGATGGCAGTCTTTTGCAGAATGGCTCTTGGAAGCAAGTGGTACCTCCCATGAGAACTTACACAAAGGTTGGAAATCTATGATTTGTCTACTACTTATTTACATTATTACCATGCTTAGTTTTCAGGTTCTACATGTTTTCCCTACTATTTGGTATGGATATTAACCTGATGACATGCTACTATGATGTGGTTACAGGTCCAGAAGGCTGGATCTGTTGGGAGATCTATTGATGTCACTAGTTTTAAGAACTATGAAGAACTATGCTCCGCGATTGAATGTATGTTTGGACTTGAAGGGTTACTCAATGATCCAAGAGGATCACAATGGAAACTGGTTTATGTCGATTATGAGAACGACGTCCTGCTCATCGGCGATGATCCTTGGGAGTAAGTTTCGTTCCTGAACAGCTTTTTTTGAAACCACGTTCATGAATAGTTGTGTTGAATTGTATTGAACTATGTTTTTTTATATTCGTGAGTGTCTGAATCAGCTTACATGCACCTCGACTATTCTCACGAGACTTACTATCCGACCCTACAATATTTGCATGTCAAGAAAACGTGTAGAAAATTAATCTCTAGGTGGATAGCCACCATACATTAAATCCATCACCTCTTAGTTCTTCAAGGCTCTCTTGTCTACTAGGCACTCCATGATGGTTGTTTTGAACTATATAAACTCGGTTAAAACCCTCGTCCCCTTTACCTAATACTTGTATTCTTATCTCCTAATAAAACAACTTCTCTCTTCTTCTCTTGAATGTAGCCAACACACGTTAATGAACCACACAAACCTGTGTTCTTTGTCTCGTGTTTTCTTGATTATTGCTTATGACCTTTCGTAACAAGTTGAGACACCGTAGTTGCCGACTTAATGTCTTGTTTCGTAACAAGTTGATGGGAATGTCCGCAGGGAGTTTGTTAGCTGCGTACGATGTATTAGGATCTTGTCGCCCTCAGAAGTTCAGCAAATGAGCGAAGAAGGAATGAAGCTTCTCAACAATGCTATGATGCAAGGCATCAACTGCTCCATCTCTGAAGCTAATTAAGAACTTAGATTCCTTAAACCACTCATCAAATGTTGATTCAGTTCAAGCAAAGGCCAAGGTGTTGACAAATTTGTACTTTGAACTCTGTTTAAAATGATGCCTGTCTTTCATTTGCATATTTCCATTGTCTAGAGATTTTATAGTAAGATCATTAATATATCTATAGAGTTTTTGCTCACACACTGCCTTATGTTTTGGTTTTCTTTTTGGTTTTAAGTGCAATTGATAATATTATGGATTAACAAATCATAGAATTGGTAATCTGGTTGTAGCTTCAAATCATTATCTTCAAGTTTAATCATAATACTCTTGAAACCCAACACAACTTAGGTCAGATTAGAAATTGAGTGGAAGCCAACTATCAAATTATGCTGTGTGTTTGTAAAATGCCGGGTTAGTTATAATAACATAACTCATGTTTGCTCCACCGTTTATTATAGTCGGTGGTTACCTAAACCCGCGTGCTCGTCTATCTAAACCTTACACATACTATTTTTGTTACAATAACCAGCTTCTCAGACACCGTTTATCATAACTCTTGTTATAATAACTTGCCCCTCAAACAATGTTTATTATAACCCTCTGTCTATCATAACCAAATTGGTGCCCTAAACACACCCTAAGTTGAATTATCATGGAGTAACTTTGTGGACAAGAAAGTTTTTGGAAACTAAGAGATTAATTTTACATTCAAATATTGTAGAGTCAGGCTTGTGACAATGATCGAGGTGTGTGCAAGCTCACACAGATAATCACAAATATAGAAACAAAGCAAAAGAAATAATGCTCATGTTGGATTCATCTTTCTTGAGAAAATATTTGGATAGTCAAAAACAAGTTTTTTGAGAACGATGATCAATATCAACTTCTGGTTGTTAATCTTCTTGGATTACCAACATCGACTTAATGATTCGTTTGGATGATGTATCTACGACATGTCGATGTTCTTCAATGACCGACCTTTGGCTTATGGATCTTTTTCGATGATCAATCTTTAATTTTTTAATTTGCACAAATGATTAGCCTCTTGCTTATCGATCTACTTGAATGGTTGATCTTCGGTTATTGACTTGGTTCCTTTTTTTTTTTTAACCTAAGATCTCTGAATCATTAAGTGTACATTAATGTTATTGAGTTATGCATGAACCTTTCTAATTTTGAAATAATTCGAATACACAATATTATGGATAACACCCATTCAAATTGTTTCTTCTTAAAACTGTCACAAATTGAATTAGGTGAATATCATTTTCAGTTATCACATGCTCCCTTTCTAATAATTATTATAAAATTACGGGTTCAAGTCACCCACTTGAAAATATATATATATATATATATAGAAAAATGGTGAGATATTTTCTTCCTTTAAAAATTGTATTATAAAATGAATTGAGCACAATGAAAAGGTTAAAAAAAATCAGTAAGCTATAAATAAATGGAATTAGAGGGCTAAAGAATGTTGTCATTATTCCTGATGTGCTTAAAACAGTGAAAACCACTTCCTTTCCACTTGCTCAATTATGGCCCTGTTAGAAGGCCCCTGTTTTATGGTGATTTTGGCTTTAATTACATGTTTTAATATATATATATATATAACCAATATTTTTATGGATAAATTATACATTTAGTCTCTATAATTTAAGTTAGAATCTATAATTCGTTCAATGTAGGTTGGATAAAATTAGAATTTATTTTCTATAATTTCAAACTAAAGTTTAGTATGTGATTTGATTATATATATAAATATAAAATTTGATAAAATCTAAAAAAAAGTTCATTGTCGAATTATGTGAAAGTTATATATTTACAGACAAAAAACTGATAATTTTATTATTATTTTTTATTTAAATTTTAAAATAACAAGTGGTTGAAGTTTGAGTTTTTGAAGATTTGAGTTTTGAAGGTGTACTCCCTTCACAATCTCAGATTTAAAATTCACCTGTCACTTAATTTGTAGACATTTCTCATGTCTTCATTCCTTCGATGTTTTTTTATACTTAACCTAAGGACGTACGTGATCACTTCAGGTATCTTTAGTTGCAGAAAAAAGAAATAAAAAGAAATATTAGCAAATTAAGGATTACTTGAATTTTAATGAATATTTTTTGGTTAAAAATATTGAACACCACACTCCAATTATATATCAATGAATTAAAACATGTCTTTTCATTTCCCTTTTGACAAAATTGGATACATGTGACATACATAGGCATAATGAAACAATTGCCAAAATTTGAGATTCATGGGTATTTCAAATTAATGGAATATTCCCTTTTGACAAAATTAATTTATTTTCATTTCTTTTGTTGGGTTCTATTAATAAATTTGAACCTATCATCTGTTTGCTATTCATGTACAATATTTAGTTGTGGAGCTGGTTTTACTGGCAAACACTTTAATTCATAATATTTTAATAACATTCCATTTCAGTTTTTTTTTTTTAATTTCTTTCTTTTATTTATTTCTTTTTGAAAATTAAATTCATGTATAAATCAAAATAATTACATTATAGATATGTTGAAATTTAAAATTTTAATCTATGTCATTAACGCTTTTGTTATCTCAAAAACTAATAATAATTCAACATTGTTGAAAGATCGTAACTAAAAAATTTGATTTTGAAATATAAAAATTAAATAGCAACTTCATCTAAAGCTTAATAAAAATTATATTTTTCCTTATGCCTTGTTGTCTCCTAGGTTGAAGAAGACATAAAGGCACTATACTTTTGGGAGAATATAATTAGTTGGCCAAATCCATGAATGTTCTCTAACCACTACACACAAAAAAACAGATACAAAAATACCAACTTTACTATTCATAACCAGCCCTTAACCTCATCTCATTGTTTCTTTGTTTTTCTTTTTCATAAATAAGAGATGTGGTGGATGTGTTTATAATATAGTTGGGTTTGGTAATTTGTACAAAAAATTAAATTTATGATTGTCAAGATTTGAAATTTTAATCTTTTAGTTTAGTTATACTGAAAATCCATGTAACTAAACGCCTCGCTAGTTATGAGAAAAATATTATCCCTAATGCATGGAAATGATGCTAAAAAACCTAAGTTATTTTTGAATTATTTTATTGCTAATCGAAGGATAGTATGGTTAATTGAAAACTTAGGCTTTGACATATACCTTCTTAAGATATATCCTAATGTCACAGTCTAAAAACGGATTCTCATTTTTTTTTTAGAGAAGTAAAACTCCACATTTTTTATAATTTTGTAAAAATGAAGCCTTTTTTTAATTAAAAAATATTTGGATAAAAAATTAAGCTCATAATCTTTAAATTAAAGTGAAGTCATTTATTAGTTAGCTCTTATTATCAATAATGTTTATTGTTTTTTTAATAAGATAGAAAATCCATCAATTTATCCATAATTATAGTTAAAAGATAGATTTAGTAATAAAGAGATTGTTGATTCAAAACTCCACGGTTCTTTGAATTAAAAAAAGAAAAGAAAAATCACATGTAATTATAATAAAGAAAGTTAATAGAATTTTTCAAACCCTAGGTCTATATACATAGTTTATGAAATCAATGAAAAAAATTGTTTGGAATAACAAATTCGCATATTAAATGAAGATTGGAATTATTATTATTATTATTATTATTTTTTTTTTTTTGGGTTGGACTTGTAATTCTAAACTAAATAAATATACAACTCGCGTGTGGATCTCGAGTTTGTTATAAAGGTTTTGGTTCAATTATTATTATTATTATTATTATTATTATTATTATTATTATTATTTTGTATAGCTTTTAAAGCTTATCTGTCAGGTTCATTTATTTAATTAATGTTGGCTTTCGTGACTGACATTTAATTTGGTAGAGGAAGCATGTAAGAACCACTCTGGACGCTAACTCGTATAAAAGTGAGACTTAATTTCTAAAATTACTGAAAATAAATTAAACATATATGAGCCTGACATCTTTTAACTTTAAATAAATTCCACATTCCAATTATTTAATGATTAGTAGCAACATATTTTTTTAATTCAACGACAATTATATTAAAAAATTCGACGACAATCATTTCTATTGGTGTGAGATTTAAAATCAAAATAAACTAGGAAAATATATATTCAAAGTAAACAATGTCATGTTAGTTTCGAGTTGAATTGTTAACACGCTCATTTTATAGAGTTTGGAGCACAACTTTTTATGTGCGATAATCTTATCAAAATTTTGATAATTTAAACTTATACTCTTTTGATTACCCGAACACATATCATGTTAATCAAATTCTATTATTATGGGCGTAAATTTAGTTTCTCAAATAGAATAGGGGCTGAACTACAAATCTATTATTGATCGTGACAATATTAAATTTACCTTCAGAGTTCTTAGAGAAGTAGACGAGAAATTTTTTTGGATGCAATAAATCAAAATATTTATGGCTAGTTTTAGAACAATAGATTTTCTTTATATCTCTTCGCTAATATCATATATTGTCTATTTTTTTTTTGTTAAATACTAAATAGAATTAATTGAAAGCGTAGATTTTGGTGTAATTTATTTATTTATATTTTTTGAATTTTACCTCTAATTGATGTTACTAATGAATTGATTGAAAATTATTAAATAAATTGATTGAAGACTATCAATTGATCAAACGTAGATATTTTAATAATTTTACTACTAGTAAATTACCAAGTTTCTACCATCTACGCAATTATTTTTTTTTTTAAAAAATACTATTGTTGATATTTTGTTTTTTGTTTTTTTTTTTTTTTTTTTTTTTTTTTTTTTTTTTTTTTTTGCTATAGATATAAATCTCCAAAAATAAATTTGAACATTTAAAATATTAGACTAAAATTGGTCAACAACTACATTTGAGACCAAATTTGTGGTTTAACCATTACATATTCTTATGTTTGATTTAAACTTTTTTTTTTTATTTCATTGTTTGTTGAAATTTAATTCAACACTACAAAGTTTGATTTTTAGTATTTTTTTTTTTTTGTTGACTTCATCTTTTCAAAGTAATGCTTTTAAAAGTGAAAAAAATATATTTAACATAAATATAACTTTTTACTAATAATAATAATTATTATTATATAAACTGATACCATGAGATACCAGTATATATAAAGTAGAATCATTGGGAGGAAAAAAAGAAGTCACATTGGAATTATAAATAAAGATACTCTAATTTCAACAATTTCTTTATGGCATACATTGACAAAAATTGTTGAAAAAAATTAGAATGCATGATGAGCGTGGAAATTGACTCAGTATCAAAGCTGCACAAACTTTAAAGAAGCTCATCCACATAAAATAAGAATCTTAATAACACCAAACAGCATGGGGACAACATCTCCCCAACTTTAGCCACTTTGTTTCATGTCTTGCAATCGATACGATATGATGATTGGTCATGAGAAGAATAGTTCATATATCTGATCAATTGTAAAGCTTATTTTCATCTTTTAAATATGAGATTCTACAAATAAGTGCTAGAAATAAGGATAAATTGATACATTTCAAAACTTATATCAAATAGTTGTTAAGAAGATCATGTTCAAGATTAGGTTAAAAATATTTTTTTTATCTTTCAATTATTAGCTACTCTCCCACCCCACTATCTCAATAAAGTTAGAAAACCAAAAACAAAAACCAAAAAACAAAAAAGGCCAGGTCCATTTATTCACTTTGATGACTTATAATTCTTTGACTTAATAATCGAAAACTGATCGAATGATCAAATAAAGATTTTCGAAATAATAAAGGTGTTTAGAGAGAGTGGATTCCGTCCTTGAATATTCTTAATCAAAAAATTAATTTTTTATGAATTACTTTGATAGTTAATTTTTTATGATTTTTTTTTATATTCAAATATTAAAGAGTCGACGGTATATCTTGTAACATCAATCGAGGTATCTGCAAGCTAGAACGATCATGTATATTAAAATACATATAATCTTACTTGTTTTTTAGGTTAGTTGTCTCTTTGGCCTTATTCACTTCAGATTTTACTAGACTTGGAATCTAGAAACCATTCTCCATCTATTTGCAGAATTAAAATATAAATCAATCACTTCTTGGGTTCTAAATTCAGATGGCCATACCTTTTCAGGCACTACATAATATTTAATTATGATGTTATTATAATATTCAAATTGGGGTGAAACTCATAAAGAACCCTAATTGCCCATAAATTAATTTCCAACTGTCCCAATTGTCTACAATATTGACGTCATACGGCTCATTGTCCTAGAGAATTTATTGAATCAGTGGCCAAGTAGTTTTTTTAAAAAATCTTTTATATATCATACGACCTTTAAAGTGTCGTTTGAGGGGAAATTACTTTTGCATGATTTTACCCCTAAGTCACATTCTAAATTACAAACATGTCACCTATTTAAAATATATTTTATTTAAAAATATTAATCGTCTTTTATAATATAGAAGATAAGATATTTTTTATTCACACAACAAATATAAGATATTTTTACCATATCTCATAAATTTTAGGTTAGAATTGGTAAACTCAAACTCATTTGAAGTACATGGAAAACTCTATAAATAGAGAGCTACACCTTCATTTGAGAATACACGGAAGATCCGGGAGGCAGAGACTTTAAATTTTAGGTTTTAGGTTTTCAAAAATTTGGAAGACAGAGGCTTGAAATTTCAGACTGGTTTACAGAAATTTGGAAGACGGAGACTTGATTGAAATTTCAGATTTTAGGTTTCCAGAAATTTGGAAGACAAAGGTTGAAATTTCAGGCTTTAGCTTTCCAGATATTTGGAAGACGGAGGCTTGAAATTTCAGGTTTCCAGATATTCGGAAGACGGAGGCTTGAAATTTCACGTTTCCAGATATTCGGAAGACGGAGGTTTGAAATTTCAGAGTTTAGGTTTCCAGATATTTGGAAGATGGAGGCTTGACATTTCAGAGTTTAGGTTTCCAGATATTTGGAAGATGGAGGCTTGACATTTTCGACTTTAGGTTTCCAGATATTCGGAAGACGGAGGTTTGAAATTTCAGAGTTTAGGTTTCCAGATATTTGGAAGATGGAGGCTTGACATTTCAGAGTTTAGGTTTCCAGATATTTGGAAGATGGAGGCTTGACATTTTCGACTTTAGGTTTCCAGAAATCATATCATATCATACTACTTTGGCTTAGAAGGAAAATTATTTTTGGACGATTTTGCCCCTAAGCCACATCATATATCTACAAATATGTCATTCTTTTTTAAATTTAAAAAACAACAAAAAAAAAAATCCTCCATTCAAGTAAATAATGTTTATTACAAAATCTCACATTCAAATAAAAAATCTAATGTTAGAAAATTCAACTATTTTATGAGATATTTACAATATCATCCTTATAACATAGAAAATAAGATATTTTTACCAAATCTGATAAATTTTATGAGATAAGAGATTTTATATATTATGAACCAACAAAATTTCCAGACAAAATATAAAAAATGCTCCTATTTGAATTTTTGAATTTCTATATAAAATAGCCTCCATTTTCTAATTAATAATTCATCTGTTCTTAATTTTCAATTTTTTTCTCTTCAATAAAAAAAACTTTTTTTTTTCTTTTCTTTTTTAGACTTGAAAATTGTTGCAACATATTTGCGGGTAGAAATACGAACCTTAGAGGGAGATTATTGTTGAAGAATTCGATAGGTAATTCAATTTTCATAAGTAATTTGCTAATAATTTGTTTTATTTTTTTTATTCAGTTAATTTGCTAGCAATTTAAAAGTTGTAATAGATCAAAGGTATAATTTCTATACTCCTATAATTTTTCATTTATTATTTTACCATGTGATTATTAATTTTAAAATTTTAATATATTAAAATTTATTTATTTTTTATATTTAATTTTTTATACTGCTTTCATAAATTTTCCATTTTTATAACTATTATTTTATCAGATGATTATTAATTTTTTATTTTAGTAGAGTGGATAATATAAACTATTATTAATTTAAAAAAAAATGTAAAATCTTATTTTATATTTATAAATAAAAGTAAAATATTAATTATTGTTAATTTTTTTTATTTAGTTTATATATCTAAAATCAATAATATAGTTTTAAAAGTTCAACTTTTTTTTTAGTATTACAAGTTTAATATTTAAATAACTTTGATTTTTTGTAAGATAAATTATATAATTCGGAAATCTATAAAATCAAATGAATAATTTTCAAAAGTAAAAAAAGTTAAAAATAGTTATTTTCTTAACATAAATAGATTTTAAAAAAATAAATTTAATTATAAAATTTTGAATTTATCTTTGATTTTTTTCATTAAATATTATATAACTATTCTATTGAATATATTCTCTTTTTTTTTGTAATTTATTTATCTTCTTTAGTTGATTTATTTCGTTTGTTGAGTTTAAATTTTTAAATTGAATTGAGTAAACAAAATGATCATAAATATTATTAATCTATAAAAATTAACTTATATAATAACTTGAATGATATTTATAAAAAAAAGTACTTAAATGTATTTTTTATAATTGGTTTATTTAATTGTTTCTTATTTATTTGTAAATGTATAAATTTTAGAATAATAATACTTTTGTGGTAAAGAAGATGTTACCGAGATATGATTTTATTTAATATATTAGTTTTTTTAAACTATTTTTTGTCCGATTAAAAATAGTATATTAGCTTGCAATATTTTATTTGTTGTTATGAATAATTATTTTTATATCTTTGTTTTTATTTTATTTATTTATTTATATTAACATTTATTTACAATTTTCAATTTATAATATTAAAATGTTTAAAGGTGAGAAATTGAAAATTAGCTAAATAAATAAATATATCATTATATTTAAATAAAAATTTTATTTATAAATTACAAAATAATATAAAAAATATGTACACGTGCCTTAAAATTTTCTAGTATATAATAAAGTATTTAAAAAAAGAAAAAGAAAAGGTGACCCAAGTAGGGAGAATTAAAACTGAAAAGGAAGAGAGGAAGACGGAAGAGAGTTCAAAGAAAGAGAGAAAGATTTTAAAAAAAAAGATATTATTTTAATAATTTTAATTCAATAATAACTTGGTGGAGTTTTCAAGGTGACTTTTTTTTTTATTTCGAATTGTGTCTCAGGTAGTTTGTGCACATCTTAAGGACATATAGTCTGATCATAGATATCAAAGAAACTCGTAGAACATTAATTTTTAGATAAGAGGTCACCATGAATAAACTCATCACCAGCATCTCACAACCCTCTTTGATCACTTGAGCCATTCCATAATACTTAAAGTGACATTTTCATTTTACACTTAAATTACTTAAATTAGTTTAGTTGTTGTTTAGGCGTATAAAAAATCGACAACTTCAATAACTTATAACAATCTAAATCATACGAATTGAATTATAATTTTATAAGTTTAGTTGAGTTCTCAAATGGACTCACTTTTTGCTTGGGTCATCCCAACCCACACTAAGTGTAATTCAATATATATTTGTGTAAGATTAACTTTGAGTAAAGTGTGTTTTAAACCTATAGTATTGGTTATATTTTGTAGATCAACAATATTTGGAGGTATAGTACGTGTTTTAAACCTACACCATTTTTGTTACTCGATAGTATATAATATTATTGAAGTTTTGGTTTTTTATAATTAATAAAATATATTTTTAACATATTGATAAGAAATATTTATTTTTGTTGGATTCAATTCAACTTTGACAAATTTACTAATTGAGCAACCTAAAAACTCATCTTCTTTCTCTCATACACTTCATTATTGTTGTTGTTGAAAACTAATAAAATATAATAATAATAAAAAGAGAGGGATAATAAAAACAAAATAAAAGAAAGGGTAGCCCCACAAATTCCACCTTCTCTCCCTCTCAACACTCCCTTTATTACATTTCTTGGATCCCTCTTCATTTCACACCTTCTTCTTCTCTCTCTCTCTCTCTCTCTCTCTTTCTTGTTGAGAGAGAAATTTCAATACTTTCTTGGCTTCTTGTTTTCATGGCATTGTTAACATCCTTGCCTGATTCTTCTGACCAAAACAAATCCCTCAATAACAATAATAAACGCAGAAAAAAGCACCAAACCCCGCCTCCGCCGCCGCGACAACCGCCGCCACCCTCCGCCCAATCTTCATGGGACCAATTCAAGAATCTCATCTCTTGCAAACAGGTGCACCACCTTCATTTTTTTATACTTCAATCAAATATTCTTGCCCTCCCAATTAATATGCTTTCAAACATTTCATTTTGATGCTAATTTCTCTAACAAAATTGAACTAATTCAAACAATTGAATGTGGGAACATAAATAAACTAAAATCAAACTTTCCAAAATTCTAATTGATAATTTAATCATAAGTCTAGTGGTCAAAGGGTTAAAACAATTAAAACTCCAATAATGAAGGGATTATAACTTCAAATTTTCATCTTTAGTTGTTTAATTCATACAAGATTTAGTTGTTAAAATAGAACTTTTTAAGAGATCATAAATTTTGTTTTTTTGATACAATAATATTGGGGAAGGGGTGATTCGGTAACCTCATAGTTACTAGGTTGTACAAGATGCTAATAGAGGTATACTACTTTTGACTAAGAGACCATAAATTTAATTTACGCCAATTGTCATCTATTTAGAAAATATTATTTTATATCAAAATATTATAGAGTCAAAGAGTAACTCATACAATAATAACCATAAATTGACATGATTTTAATTAGTTAAGTTAATAAAGATTGGTGGCGTGTTGATTTTAGGTCGAGTCGAGGAGAGTTCACGAGCCGACAAAACGTTCGGCAGCGGCGTATTCGAAGCTGGGTTCATCGTGCAGTTCGATATGTAGTTTCAGAGATGTGGTTCACGGCAATGCCAAAGTCGTACACCGAGCCGACAACTCACCGGAAAGCAGCTCCGTCGGACAGGAAACTCGGTTGCTCACTAGAAAACCGGTCAACGGTTCATCCTCCAGGTCGTTGACGGCGCCGCCGGTCCGAGCCAAAACCGGTGGGTCTGGTTCGTACAGCTCATCGTCTTCTAGAGGAATACAATTGCGAAAGCTTTCTGGGTGTTATGAATGTCACACCATCGTTGACCCTACCAGGTATTTAATTTTATTTAATTTGTTGTTCAATTATCATTTATTTATAACAACAAATTGTTCGTGAATGGGTGAGTGACGAATATTTATAATCTTTTTTCTCCAACTTATACTAAAAGAAATAATAATAATAAACACTCAATTTTTTGCGAGTAGTGCTATGCTACTGTTGTTAAAAAAGAATACTCATGCCCTAATGATTTCGATTAATACACCTAATGGGGAAGGGTAGAATTAGAATTTAAAAAAATAATAATAAAAAACCCCAAAAAATTCTTATGAATAAATATATTTTTGTAATAAACAAAATAATAATTGATTAATTAATTTATTAAAGAGAGTAGTGAAATAATTTAGAGTTAATTTTTCAGATACCCAATTCCGAGGAGTTGTATTTGTCCTTGTCCTCAATGTGGAGAGGTTTTTCCCAAGATTGAAAGCTTGGAACTTCACCAAGCAATTCGCCATGCTGGTATATTTCTCAATTTCTTTTTACTTTTTATATTCTAATAAAATCAATTACCTCATTACTTGTTGACCGGGCAATACAAAATTCGTCCACCCTTCAGAAGTGTTTGGATAGAAGAAATTGAGGGAAAGAAAAAAGAAAATTTAAAAAGATAAATTTTGTATAATACGAAGAATTAGGAGTCATTAGAGTACTAGAAAGCACTTGTTTGTTAAAAAAAAATTATGGGCCATTGTAACAAAAGCTTCACATTTAGTACGAACAGTTATAGATGATTGTGGTAGAAAACACTTCTTTGATACGAGCATTAAAAATGATTTCACATAGTAGAAAAAATAAACAACATTTATCGAGTGTTACTAAAGTGTTTATAATGCATTTCATGAACACTTTTTGGAATTGTGCTGAGTTGGGTCAACTACTAGTACTTAACTAATTTTCCATGTATTTTTATAAAGTCATTTTTAAAAGGGTATCTTTTTCCTTACTTAAGGGGAAAACACTTTAAGAAAAATTGTATTAGTGTTAATGCTGATTAAACAAAATTTAGTTAAAAAAAAAGCAAAAAAATGTAGTTAGAAAGGCATAAAAAAAGTGTAGAGAAGTTAACACTTTATTGGTATAGTTGAAAAGGACTCTAAAATTTTCAAAAAAAAAATTAAAAAGGGTAAATAAAAGTTGCATAAATCGCTTTCATGGCCATGGCGATTTTGCCTTTACTGATCCCCCATTGCTCTCGAAGTTTCAATGCTCTTTAATGTTCAATTTACAGCTGTGTTCTTGTGGAATTTCGTGTCTATTTTTTATTCTTAAAAAACAACATTTTTAGTCCTTAAATTGATTTTTAAATGATAATATAATGATAAAGAAGGTATTTTGATGTTAACACAAATTCAATAGGACATTATTTGGTTTGTGGTTTAGAATTCGTGAATTTAGATTTGAAATCTAGTGATTTGGAATCAATTGTTTAGTAAATATAAAGATTTCGAAAAATTTAATTACGAGAATTTAGAATCTATAAATTCAAAACATTCTTTTTATTTTGAGTTATCAATACAACAAATCAAACACCATAATCAAGATTTCGAGGAATTTGATTACGGTGTTGAATTCAGTAGAATCTGGATCCCAACACATAAACCAAACAATGCCTAAAAGAATTTAAATAAAAAGTAAATCCAAAACACATACAAAACAAGAGTCTTGGTCGGTAGTGCGGTGGTTATCTGATTTGATGTTAATCTATTTTAACTTCACAACCATAGTTCAATCTTTGAAATCGGTATTTATAATCTTCTTTTCTCCAATTTATATTAAAAAAAAAGTCTCTAGGGTAAAACAAGGACCGTTACCCGACCGACAAGAAGATATGTCAATTTAAAGTTCATTAATTTTGTTTGTTTGTTTATTTTTTATTTTTTAGTTTCGGAGTTGGGTCCAGACGATTCGGGTCGAAACATCGTGGAGATAATTTTCAAATCAAGCTGGCTAAAAAAGGACCGTCCAATCTGCAAGATCGAACGGATATTAAAAGTCCACAACACCCAACGAACTATCCAACGGTTCGAGGACTGCCGCGATGCAGTGAAGACACGTGCGCTCGGCAGCACCAGAAAAAACCCGCGCTGTGCAGCCGACGGTAACGAGCTCCTGCGGTTTCACTGTAGCGCGCTGTGGTGCGACCT
The DNA here is from genome assembly GCA_037832685.1 of Sicyos baderoa. Taxonomy (NCBI): domain Eukaryota; kingdom Viridiplantae; phylum Streptophyta; class Magnoliopsida; order Cucurbitales; family Cucurbitaceae; genus Sicyos; species Sicyos baderoa. The sequence continues at coordinate 6,881 of JBBMEF010000809.1, read as the reverse complement.
CGGCTCGCACGGCTCGACCGGCTTGTGCGGCTCGATTCCCGGCTGCGGTGTCTGTACGGTCATCCGCCACGGATTCCCTGGTGGGCCCACTGGCGTGGGGACCACTGCCAGCAGCGGTAGGGCCCACGATTCTTTCCAAGGCGGCGATGGGCGGCGGCGGGCGATGTTGGTGTGCCGCGTCATCGCCGGAAGGGTGAAGCGGACGGCGGAGGATGCGGCGGAGGAGGAGGGTTTGTCGGTGGCGGGTTCATACGACGCCGTTTCGAGAAATTCTGGGATTTATTCGAATCTGGAGGAGTTGACTGTTTTCAATCCGAAAGCTATTCTTTCTTGTTTTGTCGTTATTTACGAAGCTCTCCAAACCTAAATTAAACGATGTGGTTTATGGATTTCCATTTTCTTTTTTCTCTCTTTTCGTTTATTTTCTTATATATGGTGACACATTGGCAAAAATATGATAAAAATTTAAAATTTATTATAAATAATAAATTAATTTCAAACTATTTAAAAAAGTGTTTTATAAATTATATTGCATTTTGTCAAAAAGTTAGTAGCATTTTGACTTTGTATTTTAATTCAATTTTATGGTCTCAAGTTTGATCTTGAAAATTTTGAAATAGTAGTACCTATTCATTAACGTAAAATTTGTGATCTTGAAAATAAAAATGAATTGTTTTATTTTGTTAAATAGCTTGAAATCATTATTTTACTATAATAAATTTTAAAATTTACCATATTTTGCTAATTTATCCTAAAAAGAAATGAATGTAGGATGAATACATGGTCCCCAAAGGGTGGCGCAATGGTTTAAGACTTACTTGTGAAATTACTCGTTCAATGTCTGCGGTACCAAGTCTAAGGACGAGAGTATTTATCTGGTTTCAAAAAAAAAAAAATGAATATATGGGTAGGGCTTGCTTACTTTTCCTAATTTCTATTTAGGTACTCTTTAAATTGAAAATTGCTTATTCAATTTTCTTATATTTAACATTTTTCAAATATACTATTTTTATTTCGTGAGTGTTTTAGTCAATTTGAGTATAATTCGACTATTTCTAAGCGATTTTATGTTTTTTAAGAGTGGGTGTAGCTATACTTCCTTCAAAATCTTAAATTTGAGGCGATGATAAAGATTAGTTTTCCAAACTATTCTTAATTTCATTTTTGATCTTGTATCTCAATAGATCCTACAATTTAGGGTAGGGTGCCTTTCGAGCTTAAATAGCCCCCCAAAAAAGCTACATATATGCATGTATGTTAAATTATTGAGCTTTGGAAAATGTTTCCTATGACATACCATTATTTTTCCCTTGACATTATATGCCCACTTCTTGTCCTTATATACTTAAATATTTGATACTATTTCCCAAGGACAGGCTTGCTGGCTAATTAACTACACCATATCTCTATTTCTTCCAATAAAAGAACTTTTATTGACAGTGTGGCCTAGCACAACTACACCTGATTAACTCACATGGGTAAGTTTTTTTTTTTTTTTTTTTTTTTTTTTTTTTTTTTTTTTTTTTTTTTTTTTTTTTTTTTTAAGACTATAACTTACATGTACTTCAACTTGGTATAGTTTACTTTACCTATTTCAATAAAATTTATAAGAAATTAATGCCTAAGTAAAACAATCATTATAAATTAAAGCTTCAACTTCTTAAAATCCTCTTAAACTTCAAATTCTTAGATTCTTAAAATATTTGACAGTTAAACTAACTCATAATGATTACATAGGGAATAAAATATAATGAGTCCTAGAAAAATACATACATCTATATATACACCTATATTTAATGTAGACGGTATCATATTTTCGTAAAGATATAGAGTTTTTTGTTTTTGGGTCACAATCAACAAACTTGGGCATGTGAGTGTGGTTGGTAGTAGATGTAATGTGTGAACCAAACTAACCATAGGAGACCATCCTTTGAAGAACAAAGGGTCATTTTGAGGGGTTGAGATGGAGAGTTGAGTCCTAATAGGTAAGTAAGCAGTTAAATTCGATTCGAGTTTTGAGCGGTAAAATTAAAGGGAAAATGAAAATTGAATCCAATCAACGTCTTAAACTGGTTCGAATCAATTAAGAGACATGCTATTCAATTAGGAGTTGATGGTTCATTGACTATGTTAAGCTCATTTATCTTGTTGGGCTAGCTAGTGTAGTTTATGGTAGGTTGTACGTGTTGGTTTTTGTATATCATATATTTGTATTAGAGAATTTTGATGTATTTAACTTTTTTACCATTGTTACCTTAGCTAATTATGTATTCTCATTTGAGATTTGTGAGTTAGGGTTTTTTGTAACCCAATTTGTAACCTTCGGTCCTATTTAAACATTCTTATGGGTGAGTTTTTATTTGAGAGAGACATTAGAGATATAGAACATTTAATTTGGTGAAGTTTAGGGTTTTTGAGCATTGTTCTTCATTTTCCTCCAATTTATATATATGAGTAATGAAATTTGGCTCTTAATCATTATGAGTAGCTCAATTGGTCAAAGAGAGCCTTGTACCTAAAGTGATGATCAGTTCCAAACCCTATGATATCATCTATATAGAAATTAATTTCAAATTAATACCTACGGATTTCTTGTCATATCTGATATCAAAATAATAACAAATAAAATTTAGAATGGTTTTTTTATAAATATTTTGTGACATGGAAGTTAGATTTTGAAAATTTTAACCCAATAACTTCTCCACAACATTGAGAAAGATTTTTTTTTTTTCTTTTTCATTTTTTACACACGGCAGAAAAAAGAATATGGGTTTCAAAAAAAAAAAAAAAATATATAGATATAGATATTTCTAATTGAAGGACATTTTTTTTAATATAAATTGGGGGGAGGAAACTAGAAATACCAATTATATTTACAATTAAATAATGAAATTATTGCACCGCTAAAATGATCGAAAGACATTTGAAAAAAGAGATTTCAATTAATCATAGATATTTTTCTCATTTCACTTTTATTATTATTATTTTATTTAAATTGCATTTCGATCAAAGAAGCTTAGAAATTAATTACATTGAATTTACCCATTTGAAGTCCGACTCGGGAAGCAGATGCGACACAAAATTAAATAATTTTTGCTTGAAAAGACCTTAATTGGAAAGCATTCCTCTCGGCCATGAAAAAAGAAAATAAAATCATACCGTACTGTGTGAATAAAAAACTGACAAATCTTACCGAATATGTCAGTCAATAATTTCATTATTTTATTTTAAACTAGTTCAACACCAGTGTTATGGATTTAATCTTTAAAATTCATCTCGTTCATATTTCTAAAGTAATGCTGATTTCTCTTCAATCGTTGCAGATGAGAATCTCTTCCTCATAAATCATGGGCTTGAGCTTTTCCAGCCCATGTTGATACTGTTTCTCACACACAACCTAATTAAAGACGTAATATTAACGATTTAAAGAAGGGTTTCTAGCAAGACTAGGAACAAATAAAATAATTACAAAACTATTCACATTTTAAAAAATCAACAAATCTAAACTAACGGTATTTGAGTAGAGATCTTATTTTATTTTAGGTAAAATGACATAAATATCCTCCCACCAATCTTAAATCAATTTTAAAAAAAAAAAAACAAAAACCCTCAGCGTGAAGATTTTTAACATCGGTAAGTAAGTTTTTTCCTAAAAAAAAATGTGTACTTATTTTTCCCTTATTTTGATTTGGTTAAAATACTCCTTTATTTTAGTTAAATTACTTAAAACCTTTTTTTCTTGTATTAATAAATAATCATGCTTAAAATCTTTAATCAAATATCTATACATAACATGATTATACACAAAAATAACATCAATCCATAATTTCTTATTTATTTGAAATTCGTATTTATTTATCAAAATATTTAATCATGTTTCTCTATTAATATATTTTTTATAATCAAATATTGGTAATTTTATAAAATCTTTAATCGTGCATTGATAAATAAATATAAGTTTTAAATACTGTATTAATAATACATAATATTGTATTAATGAGTATTGAGAATACAATATTGAATCGTATTTATAACTATAAATGCGGTTTCAAAAAAAAAAATTACTGATACAAATATTTTTAAATTTGACTACATTTGTTATAATAATTCATATTGTATTAATAATATATAATATTGTTTTTTTTAGGAAATATAATATTATATTAATGAGTATTAATAATACAATATTGAATTGTATTTATAACTATAAATGAAAACATTTCAAATTTGACTACATTTATATTTATTTTGTTAGAATAATTAATACTGTATTAATAATACATAATATTATATTAATAATTTAATACGGTATTAGTTATTATTGATAATACTATATTGAACCGTATTTATCACCATAGATGCAAATATTTTTAAATTCCACTACATTTGTAATTATTTTCTTATAATAGTTTATATTGTATTAATAATACATAATATTGTATTAATGAGAATTAGTAATACAATCTTGAACTATAATTATAACTATAGTTGCAAATATTTTATTAAATTGACTACATTTATAATTATTTTGGTAAAATAGTTCATACTGTATTAATAATACATAATATTGTATTAATGGTTTAATATTATATTAATAATATATAATATTGTATTAAATACGTAGTACTGTATTAATAATAAACAACTGTATTATTTTTTTTAGTACATAAACAACTGTATTAAGGAGTATTAGTAATACCATATTTATAATTATAAATACAAATATTTTTAAATTTAACTATATTTGTAGTAATGTTATTAAAATAGTCCATCAATTACTATTAACATTTTTTTTAATAATAATGGTATTATTTAATATTTATAATACAATATTAAACCATACAATGATCATGAATTCAGATATTTAAAAATTTATCTATGTACGTTTGTAATTAAGTTGTGTGAAGCAATTCGATTTTCATTCTAACAAACTTTACCCCAAAAATTTTATTCAAAAATTTTATTCAAAAATTCTTCTTTGTATTAAAACTGTTGTATTAATAAATAAATACATATTTTAAATTGTAGAGTAACAAAATTTACGCCTACTTGTTCATCATATTTTAAATCCACTAAATGGCTGGCATAAAAAAAAGATTTGAGTAAAAACAAAGATTTGAAAGTAAAAAAGAAAAGAAATAAATGAAAATTATGAAATTGTAAAAAGACAAATGAAAATAATAAAAATAAGTTTAAGAAAATGATAGTTCGCCACGTGGCCCCTATAAGTAGCTCAATAAAACAAACAGAGCAATTTGCAAAAGAAAAAGAAAAAGAAAAAAAGAAAAGAAATTACACGCATGAGTGGGAGCGCAACAGGATGACGAAGGAAAAAAGAAAAATTGTAAGAACAGGGGTATAATAGGTAAAACTGAAAATGTTTACTAATTAAATTTAAAATAAAAAATAGATTTACAAATATTTTGAAAGATACTAGATTTATAATTATTTTCTTAAAAGTGACTATCCACTACAATTTTCTTTTAAATAAAGATAAACCAGTTCAATATCATAGTCATATGTTTGATATTTATCGATATTTAACTTTCATTTATTTAGAACAATAATATCTTCCATATAGGGTTTATTGTCTGCCCTCTCCAATCTGTACAAAAAAAAAAGATTTCAACCAAAAAAAGTAAAGTATATGTGGCTATATTTGATAATTTTAAAAGAGAACAAGAAAAATTGTTTAGTGAAGCGAGAAGTTTTGATTTTGAATCCTCGCATTATCGTGGTATAATCAATTTTTTTTTTTTAGAATACAACGATTGTGGTGGAAAAAATCGAACCCAATATCTCTTAATCATTGGGTGTACACTTGCGCCGTTAAGCAATTACTCTTATTTGCAATAAAAACAAATTGCTCATTTTAAAAAAACTACATTAATTAGCAGAATCAACTATTTAATTCATTAGCTATTGACTATTTTTTTTAAAGATTATTTTACTCTTTATTTTTTAGAAATGACAACCCAGGAGTGATTCACCCCTCACATCTTTGTTTTTGATTCACTCAAGAAACCTCAATTACTTTCTTTTATTTACAATAATACTTACCTTCATTATTGTTGTAAATTCAAAGATTGAATTGCTATTAATATAATATATTCACTGTTATTAAATTATTTTGTAATGAATTCTTTAATATCCCCATTATGCAAAGGATTTGAGATAAAAGAAAAATAGTGAGGTTGTGACATCAATTATTATGGAATTGCTTTATAAAACAAGAAACAAAGTACAAAGACATAATTATAGCGTTTTGCAGAAATCATTGTATCAAAGTCCCTCATCTTATTATTTGTCATTTTACATAAAGGGGTATTTCAGTACACAATTATTGAATAAAAATCAGCCTCAATTATAGGGCATTTCAGTCAATTGGACCACTTTGACCACTACCTCTCAGCTCTTCACTATTTTCTAAAAAAAGTGGATTTATTTTTTAATTTGAGTTGAATTATGATTTTATAATTCTTCATGAATAGAATCGAATTCATGGTTGACTGATTTTGGCTCGTTCAACTCAATTTAAATTAAAAATAATATTATATATCTATAAAAAAAAACCATCAATTCAATTAAAAAATACAACCCTATATGTATTTTTTTAAAAAAATTGAATTGATGGTTTTTTTTTTTTGTATAGTATATAATATTGTTAGTTTGAATACAACCTTATATATTAATAATTGGAGTGTGATAAGTTCAAATTCCATGATGATCACCTACCTGGAAATTAATTTCAAATTAATACTTACGAGTTTCCTTGGCATCCAAATGTTGTAGGGTCATGCGGTATAGCCCGTAATATTAGTCGAGGTGCGCCTGTGCATGCAAGCTGATCCAGACAGTCACGAACGTCAAACATATATATA
>JBBMEF010000772.1:15188-29703 GCA_037832685.1 Sicyos baderoa | reverse complement strand
AGAGAGAGAGATATTTTTTTTTTTTTTTTTTTTTTTTTTTTGAAATTGTTGGGTGAATTAATTAGCTATACATGAATCAATATGAGTCGTAAAATAGTTTCCTGGTTTTATTGCGTCAATTTTTTCCTATAGCTAATAAATTCACCCAACTATTTTCCTGGTTTTATTGCTAACTTTCTAAAAAAAAAAAAAAAAAAAAAAAAAAGAAGCTAAATTCTTTTTTTCTTTAATTCAACTTTATCTTAAAAATAAGAAATTGCCATTTACAAACTCATTATTATTAAGTCATACAAAATGTTCGACGTGTAATATTTTAACTTGAGGGATTTTTAGAGCATTTGGAGACCTTTTAATGAGGGGTTTTTTTAGTTCAGATTAAAGTTTATGTTTTTTATTGGCGTGCCTGAAACTTAGGGATGTCGATCAATATAAATTTCTTAAGTTGGGATGTTTAAGTGATAGGCTACTCTTGGGCATTCTTTTTTTTTTCTTCAAGAAAGTGATTACACTTTCGAAGCCTCTATGAATTTTTCCTATTTTCATCGTGTCAGTTTTTAAGTTAATTTTGTGTTTATTTGTTCTCTTTAGTAAGTTGGTGTCAGTTTGGAAGGTGTTGGTGCGTCCAGATGAGATAGATAATTGATATTTTTACAAAGGTCTTTACAAGTTGTTCTCATGGGAAAGGTCTAGTATCTCTATGAGATAGATCTTTTTTCCAGCTACCTTTATGGAGTCATATACCTCAGTGGAACTTATGATGGACGAATTACTCCACAAGATTTTTCAAAATTCAACCTTGGAAGTGTCGAATATAGCTTTTAGATTTGTTTTCTTGAATTTTTTTTACTTCTTGTTTATTAAGATCGTTGTACGAGGAGTTTTTCTCTTTGTTAGAATTTTTCTTATTCTTAAATTTTATTATTGTGTTCGGTGCCGACCGGAGTTGTGGGTCGAGTCCAATTTAACTTTTTGATGTTGTTCTCACAAAAAAGAAAAAAAGAAAAAAAGAAAAAAAGTAATGTTTTAACTTCTCTATGATGAATGGTGATTTTACATGTGGCTTATATGGAATTTGTGACATCAACAAGAAGTAGGAATTTTCTATTTATCCGAGGAATATTCCTAAAAAGAGAAATGTTTTGTGTGGAACACGCGCGCGTAACTCGCAATCGCAAGCAACGGAACCCTAATTAAAAAGAGCATCACAACATCGCCTCCAACTCTCTTGGCCGATCGGCGACTTCCTTACACAACAGTCTCCAATGGCCGCCGCCGTGATCCGCTTATCGAGATCCTCACCGATTTCGTCTTTCTCATCCATCTCTCCCTTCCGGCGATGCTTCTCCTCCGCCGTCGCTTCCGATCACAGCTCTTCTCCAGCCACGCCTTTCGCGCTCAGCCGCAACCTCCCCCGCAAAGATCCCAAGGATCGGAACGTCCAATGGGTGTTTCTCGGATGCCCCGGCGTCGGCAAGGGCACGTATGCGACTCGCCTTTGTAACCTTCTCGGCATCTCCCACATCGCCACCGGCGATCTCGTCCGCGAAGAGCTCGCATCGTCTTCTCCGCTTTCTCGTGAGGTATTATTGTTTGCTTGCTGCTTCATTTGTAGTGTTGTGTTGTGTTTGAATTGGATTTTGTTTTCGGAGTTAGTATCTTGAAGTGTAGACATCTAATCTAATGTGTCTTCATTATTTCGATGGCTTTTCGTGACTGGTTTAGAGACCGGTGTGGTTAACATGTGGAGCAAAACTTTGAGTTTCAGGTTTTCAAAAAAAAAAAAAAATTCTTGAAGTGGCACTGTTTATAATTTCCTCGAACAGACCAAATAAGTGCGATCCATCAGTTTTCAAGTCACGGCGGTTTGATCCGTTATATATATATATAATAGAGAAAAATTTGAGTGCACTCCGAATAACACCCTACCATGATGTCATCCACATGACACCTTTGGAGTCACACATCTCATCTTTTTTTTTTTACTTTATATTTGTTATAAAAAAATATAAGAAAATAAAGAATATGTGGCTCCACACGAATGACGTCATGGTGGTGGTGCACCCGAATTCTCCTCTATATAGTACTAATATTTTTCATATAGTTAGTTACATTTGTTATCAAATCATTACCAAATTAACCTAAATTTTAATGTGTTTCCGAAAATTATTGGTTTCGCTCAATTTTTTATTTAAAATAATTCTCATTTTTCATTTAAAAACTATATGATAAATATGTTTTTTGATTGATTAAAAATTAAATTAATTTACTAACGCCGAACCGACAACCGTTAGGTCGGTTTTGGTGTCATTTTTAAGCAAATTGATAGGTTGGGTTTGGTGTCGATTTTCACCAAAAACCAACACCGACTAATGATAATGAACACTTCTATCTTGAAAGACTTGTACTAGGTGGGATTTGGTGATTTAGTCAATCGTTGTTGACATTTTTTGAGAATTATAGATTGATTTGAAGCCATAATGTTGAATGATTGCGTGATGAAGTAGAGTCTCACTTGTGACATTAATGTGTAGACATCCTAATGTGTTGCCGTTATTTCGATGGCTTTTCGTGATTGGTTTAGGAACGAGTGTGGTTAGCCTGGTATAGTGGAGTGAAGCTGAACCTTCTAAAAAAAAGTATTTTGAAGTAGCAGTGTTTATACACATTCCTCTAACAGACCGAATAGGGGAGATCCGTCAGTTTTCAAGTCGGGTCAGTGGCGGTTATATCGGTTAGAAATATATAATATTAATATTTTTCATATAGTTGGTTAGATTTGTGATCAAATTATTACCAAATTAACTTGAATTATCACCAAATCAAGGTGATGGGCTCAATCCACGGTGGTCACCTACCTATGAATTAATTTCCTACCAATTTCCTTGGCATCTAAATATTGTAAGGTAAGGCGGTATGTCCCGTGATATTAGTCGAGGTGCGCGGAAGTTGGGTCACGAATATAAATAAAAAACTTAAATTTTAATGTGTTTCGAAAATTATTGGTTATGCCCAATTTTTATTTAAAATAATTCTCAAATTTCATTAAAAATTATATGATAAATTAATTAAAAATTAAATGAATTTACTAATGTCGAACCGACAACTGTTAGGTCAGTTTCGGTGTCATTTTTAAGCAAATCGATAGGTTGGGTCTGGTGTCGATTTTCACCAAATACCAACACCGACTAATGAACACCTCTATCTTGAAAGACTTGTACTAGGTGGGAATCGGGATTTGGTGATTTAGTCAATCGTTGTTGACATTTTTTCAGAATTATAGACTGATTTGGTGCGATATTGTGAAAGGGTTGCACGAAGAAGCTTTTATGATTTATTTTTTTGTTTCTATTTATTTTTTTTATGTCTCATTTTGATCTTGCTCTATGCAGCTATCAAAGATTGTGAACCAGGGTGGATTGGTTTCGGATGAGATAATAGTAAACTTGTTGTCGAAGAGACTTGAAGCTGGTGAGGCGAAAGGCGAATCCGGATTTATCCTTGATGGTTTCCCTCGGACAATTAGACAAGCAGTGAGTATTCTGTGGTGAAGATGAAGTGTGTTGTTAAGCTTTTATTTCTTTTTTTGTTTTTTCTTTCAACATTTTGGTTCAAATAATATTAGTTTATTTAGCAACCAAGCTAATGGTTAGCTTAGAGTGGGCCTGGGAGGTCTAAGAAGAGATTATGGGTTCGTTCAATCCATGATGGTCACCTGCTTAGATGGGTTTTATTTGACATCTAAATGTTGTAGGGTCATGTACTATCTCTTATGAGAATACTCTAGGTGCGTGTAAGCTGTCCGGACACTCACAAATAAAAAAAAGGTTTATTTGGCTGTTACAGAAGTGTTCCACGACGATTATGTTAAAGAGTTAAGTTTAATGTGTCTCCGGGTAGTACTAAACAACAATTACGACAGGTCTATCTTTTGGAACAATTGTCAGAAATCTATTTTCTTGTCACCTTCATTGTTCAGTCTTCTGTGTTTTGTATGTGGATTGTGGAGTTCTACCCTATGTCTCAAGTTTTGAACATTATACGACCCCTTTATTATTTACCTTTTTCAGTTTTTTACTAAATGTTTTAATTCTGGGATTCGAACTCCTAAAATTAGTTATAGTTTCACAATCTTGAACCCCTTTCTGAAAAGATCAATAAATCATTCAACTACTGTAAAAAGCTCATTTTCTTCTGATGCTGACTTTATTAATAATTATGAGATTGGGTTTTTCTCTACTTTTTCATTTTACATCATCTCTCAGTTTTCTTCCTGTGTATAATTTTTATACTGATTTATCTTTACAGACCCCATCTTTGATTCTGGTTTCTTCTCTTGAATCTTAGGAAATTTTGGAAGATGTGATTGATATAGACTTGGTAGTTAATCTAAAAATACGAGAGGATGTGTTACTTGCGAAATGTCTTGGGAGAAGAATCTGTAGTCAGTGTAAGAAAAACTTCAATCTTGCCTCTATCAATGTTAAGGGAGAAAATGGCAATCCTGGAATGAGCATGGCTCCACTGCTTCCCCCTGCACATTGCATGTCTAAACTTATTACTCGGGCAGATGATACTGAAACAGTTGTAAACGAACGTCTTCGAGTGTATAACGAAATGGTATATTCCAATTCTCTTACTATTATGAATGACTGATATCAATAAAGGCAAATTTTCTTTTTCTCTTTTTGTTTCTTTTTTGTCTTCAAGGGTGTGTGGTGGTCGAAGACCGAGGTTTTGAAGGTGTGCTCCCCTCAAGGTCTTAGGTTCTTGATCTTGACTCACCTGTCACATTCATTTGTGAACACTTTCCATGTCTCCATTCTTTCAATGTCTTTTCTGTCTTAGGGATGGACGTGGTTACCTCATGTACACAGTGGAGTGGAACTCCAATTTTTTCGATTTCCGAAAAATAACGTTTCTTTTCACTTGTTGTTAGCTTTATGTTAAGTTTTAGCTGATAAAAAAATGTGTGGTTATCAGAGTCAACCTGTTGAAGAGTATTACCGAAGTAAAGGGAAAATGTTGGAATTCAACTTACCAGGCGGCATCCCAGAGACATGGCCCAAACTGCTTCAAGTTCTTAATCTTGATGACTATGAAGAGAAACTATCTGCGGCAGCCTAAATTACAGTGCTGCAAATGATTGGTTAGTTAATTATTTTTCATATATACAACATCCTTAAAACAATTTTGCTAGACAATAAATAACTGGAAATTAAACAAACTTCAGGTTTAAATTCTTTTTCTAATTTATTATGTTGGTATTTCTTTTCCCTAATTGGGAAGGAGGGAGGGGATTTATTCTATCTCTACAAGAGGAATAATGATATTGGATTCTTGTATCATACATTATTTAACAATCTGTTCCACTTGATGATTTTTATGATGTTCTGGACCTTGGTTCGAAAGAACTCTTTCGACAATAATTTCTCTCTTTTGGCAGATTTATGCAATATATTTTTGTAAATGCTTCTTCCCATTTTCAATTTCTTGGTATATTTCATCTCATCAATTATAGCTAGATTTTTGTTGAACTTCCTAATTTTAATAGAGACTTGTTCAACGATCAATTGTGTGCATTATTGAAGTTTCTAGTAGCCCTTTTGGGTTTTCTCTGTGGAATTATGTTTCTTGGTATATTTCATCTCATCACAACTTTTTTTTTGTGCTTCCCAAAGGGACAGACTGCAGGAACTACTTACAACTTACTTTCTTTCTTTCATGTCCATTATTTGTTTCACCTTCTCTCCTCTCTCAAAATGGGTTCGTTTTGAGTAGACTCCCTACTTTTCCTTTTTTTTTAATATTTGTGAGTGACCAGCTTTACACGCACCTTGCCTATTCTTACGTGCTACACTGTTTTACCCTACAACATTTGGTTGTTCAAGGAAACTAATTTGTTTGGTAGATGACTACCATAGTGGTTTTGGATTTTGATTCTCCAAGCCCTCTTGACCACTAGATCAACCCAGGATGATTCTCTTTGACAATGGGTTTTCTATAGATGCTGGGTGATGTGATTTTCCTAGTATCGGGTCAGGTAGCCCGGGCAGGGCTGAGGTTCGGAAAGGGTAACCTAACTAGATACAGTCAATATCCCATTGCAGCTAGCCGAGCTGGTTGGCGCTAGTATTTGCCAGGCAGTAAGTTTACATAGCTGCATACATTGAATCCGAGGCACAATACTAGCTCTTGACTACAGTAGTCTTGTAGTTCAAGATAGTCAGTACTCTACACTTCTCTTGATTAATTCTCACATTGCAGATTTGTGTTGTAAACTATATTGCTGCTATCTGATATTAAATTTTTGTTTTCAACCTTTTCTTATGCATAAATTTGGTGGCCCCCTGTCTATGAATTAATTTCAAAGTAATACCTACGAGTTTTCTTGGCATCCAAATGTTGTAAGGTCAGGCGGTATGTCCTGTGACATTAGTTGAGGTACGCTCGTACACGCAAGCTGGCCCGGACAGTCACGGACATCAAAAAAAAAATTGCCTTGAACTTCCAATCTCATCGAATTGAATTTTAGGGATGATCGTAAAACATATTGTTCGTGAGAACTTTATAGGATTTAAAAGTTTTAGGAGATTTGTTCAATGATGTGCATTATTGAGTAGAGTTTAATCTTGTATGGTTGATATTAGGAGGAACCTTTTAGGTGAATTATTAATTTGGGGTTTGAAGAATTATCGGATTTAGTCTCCATACTTTTGTCACTATGTTTTTAGAAAAATAGAATTTTGTTTCTATAATTTTAAAAATTCAAATTTAGTTGATATGGTTTGTTAAAAACAACCTCCTACTCTAATAAAACAATTTGTAGTTAAAAAATTTCATTGGTAACAAAAAAATCGATTATATTTGTGTTGTAATTTAATTCTATAACTTCTATACATATTTTGTAAAGTAAAATGATTATTGATTTTTTCACTAAAATCTTCAATGATCAAATGTAGGTGGGTAATAAAAAATGTAGGTTGGTTTGATAAATATTTGTTGTTTGTTTTTTAAATTTAAGTTTAATTTTACTATTTATTTTTTTTACAATGTGTTTCATCATTTCTACGAGCTTCATTATTAAAGTAGAAGAATGTTAACCGAAGTTCAAAAACAAAAATAAGCTTTTGTGTTACTTTTTTTATTTTCAATTTTTTGTTTGGTTTCTACAAATATTGATAAAGGTTAGATATCCAACTAAGAAAAATAAAGCATTTAATACACTATCAAGAATTTAAGATTATTCATCTAAAAAAACAGATTATTCTTTAAGAGGAAATGTTTGTTTTTCGGTACTATTTTCAAAAACGTTAATTTAAGGCCACAAAAGAGATTCTCTATGATGAAGTATCGACACGTTTAATTCAATCAACGTCAAAGAAGAACATAGTCGCGTGGTTTTGCAGTGAGATGCAACGTGGCGTGTTTCTATTAGATATTGAAATACAATTTCATATTATGGCAGGTAAGAATATCGTGCCCTAACTTTGAACTACTCAGGTCCACACAAATTTTTATTTCTTTTATATTTTGTTTTTAAGTAAAATTACACGAGAAAACGACGTGTCATGGTCCGTCACCTAGATATCCTACTACCGGCCGCACCGTATCAAAACCATTTCTCTATGTTTTACCTGATCACTTGCGACTCTTGACGGAGAGTCCAAGCTGGCAAAACTTAACGCCGTCAACCTTTTCAAACAAAAAAAAATCCCCATTTCTTTTACATAGTTTTTTTTTTTTTTTTTATGTCTGTGACTATCCGGGTCAGCTTTCGTGCACAAGCGCATCTCGACTATTGTACCCTACTTTTATGCACCTCAATACCCTCTATGACTAATTGTGCTACTCCATGATAGTTATTTCTTTTACATAGTTAACAAACAACTTAAATCTATTTAATTTTTAATTATGTTTTAATTGTTTCTATTTTATTTTTATTACCATCGCCGGACCTTATAAGGTTTGAATGTCAAGAAAATTCTTAAAATGACCATCATGAATTGAACATATTACATTATATATATTGTAAGACCTTTCTTTACTATTACACTATTTCATGTCGATGTTTCAATTTTAATCTCTCTTTTAATCGGATGAAAATGTTTCATATTTTTCTTTTAACTAAATTATAAAATTATTCATTGATATACGAAAATATAGTTCATATCATTTTAAAAGTTATAATTTTTCTATTATAATTGATAAAATCTTATAAATATTTTTTTTTTCTTTTTGTGATTGGATAAATTTTATTATTTAAAGTGTTTTGCCAAATAATATAAACAAACTCCTTACGAATTAGTGTTTACAATATGAGCAATATTTCAATTTTTACTAGTATGGACTAAGTTTCTCTTTATCTATAATTTGAATTATACATATATCACTTAATTTTGTCATTTTACATTCCCCTACACCAACAGATTCACTTCATTATTATTTATTGTTTTAATATATTATATTATATAATTGTTATTTATTAGGTTCTTTAATCTATTCATATTTAAATAGTATTAAATCCAAATGTTAGGATATGAAAAATTATATATCTTTAATTATATTTATAGCTTTATTTTAGTGGGGTAAATGTTGAAATATGAAAAGTTTCATTTAATATTTAATTTAGTGATGTAAATTGAATTGTAACTTTTTTTTTTTCCTTCAACTATATATATTGAACTTTCTACAACAATTTTCTTACCATCATTGAAAGTTTTGTAAAGAAGTTATTGCTTTTGGAAATCTTTAACCATGAAGTTCTTCTTCTCCACGCTTTATTTGTAATTTAGAAGAAATCTTTAATCATGATGTTCTTTCTTCTCCATGCTCTCTTTGTAATTTAGAAGAAATATGAGTTTTATTTTGTAATTCTCAAATTATTTATTTGATGAAATTTTGTGGTTTTGTAACAATTTTCTTGCGTTTGGAAACTTTAACCATTAAGTTTTTATTCTTCTCACTTTTCTTTGTGATTTAGAAAAAATACGGGGCTTATTTTGTAATTCTCGGGCTATTCATTTAATTTTGTAATGTGCCATGTTGATTTAGTTTTTGTAATTAGAGAGATTTTTTCCCTTATATTTAGATGATTATTTTGAGTTTGAATATGGAAGTAGAGAAGAAAGGTAAAAACCATAAACTATGATTAGTTAAAGAACGAAACAAATATGTTAAACTATTCTATAAATAAATGTTATATATAAATATAATATATATATATATATGTGTTAAACTATAGATAGAATGTCCTATTTTAAATAAATTTTGTTCATTTTTATTTTTTTAAGGTTAAGTAGGATGAAATCCAAATTATCCATTTCCCTTCCTTTTAATATATTATATAATCATGTTCTTATTAAACTATAATTATTCATATTTATTAATCTTATTTTAATTTTTAATTTTTCGGTTAAAAAAAAATCATGTTTAATTTGATCTATTATGTATAATGGACAATAATTTTATATTTACAAGTAAATAATTAAAAATTATTGTAAAATAATTACAAAATTATTGTTATAGTCTTTAAAAAAAAAGTTTGAATTTATAAAAGGTAAGCAATATTGTCTAAATAAACAAAAAAAAAATGTAAATCATATATATTATTAACATTATTATTCGCATTATTATTAAAAAGAAGACCTTCTCAAACATTCAAAACTTGCATATTTTTTAGTACATTATAAATAATTGAGAAGTATGTTGCATCTTTTCAATATTTACATTAAATAGTTTAACAAAAAAGTGTTAATTCAAATTCATTCAAGAGTATGGCGTTGATAACAATTATAAACATTATTTTAATGGACAAAGAAGATAGAAAAAAATCTCCTTAATTTTATGGTAAACAGAGAAAGTTTGATACTTCGTGATTATTTTTTTTTCATTATTCTATCAACAAAATTTCAAATTGTTACACTAAAAATTCTATAGTATTTCTAAAAAAAAAAAAAAAAAGAAAAAAAAAAAAAGTTATATAATAAGATTTAATAAAAGCTTGAAATATTAAATTAAATGACAAATATTAATACATTTTCTTATATTTAAGCAAAGTTAAAGTAACAAAATACATTTTATTTTTCTTATTTTTGTATTAAATAGATTCAAACATTATAAAAAAAAATTAATAAATTGAAACATTGACAACATTAATATATATAGGCTGAAGTTTCAATATCCCTCTTTCATATATACTTTTGTTTGTATAAAGATTATATGAAGCAAGAAACACATATTTTATCCAACAATTAAAAATTAAAAGTAAATTAAAATAAATAGATTGATATACAAAAAGAAAATAATATGTTGAAAACTTCTAAAATCTAATAAAAATAATAAAATCAAGATTTGAAAAATTAATGAATCAAAATGTAAATACGTGCAACGCAGGATCAAGTTTTCTAGTAATATTAGAGGCAAATATTTTAAAATTTAATATAATTATTTTGTGAGAAATTTCCCTTAAAAAGAAACTATTACAAACACATTAAAAATCCAAAGATAATATTGTTATATGTCTCAAATCAAATGTTATCGGTTTGAAACCTCTCTCATAATTATATTTAACTTAAGATTTTATAAAAGAGATAGAATGAATGAATTGATAAGATAAGAATTATTAAGAGAAAATAATTTTTGTATCTTTGAAAATAATTATCTTAATTGTAATTCATTATTTTATTCTTGAGCTTTTAGCATTAATAGACCAATATAGAAAACAAATTGCACAAATCATCTATTAGGAAACTAATTGCAAATCTAGATTTCATTTTTAAATTTTTAAATAAGCGAAATTAGAGAGTTACACATCTAACCCTATAGGTGGTACGGTCCATTTAGATGGAAAGTTAGAAACTGTCCATATTCCATTCTATTTGCCGAGATTTGTGGGTGATTTTAGGGAGCAAACGGTTTCGTTCAAAGTGGCTTAAGGGAAGTTTGTTCGTGGTCTCCGAATTTATGCTCTACGGATTTTCTTCTCATATACACATTTATTTCGTCTTCTCGGTTCTTCGGCTGCTATTGTGGAATTCGTCTTATAAGGTACGATATGTTCGATATAGTTGAAAAATTGTTGACCAGAGTGTCGAAATTCGAAGGTTGAAGACGAAGAGGTGATTTCGTGGATTTCCGAAAGTGTACGGTAAGTTTTTGAATTTGAATGCTTGCAAAACCTAAAAGAAAAACATGTTGAAAAAAAAAACACCTCAACACGATAAAGATATTACAGTATAGTCGAATACTTTACGAAAGTATCAAGTGTCTTGACGAATATACAATGTGGTTTTAAATGTTGGTATACAGGTGTTTTCTAAAACCTAAACAATATGATAAAATGTTGTAGTTTATAACATATATAGTATGTATGACGAAGCATACACTGTCTGGTATAATAGTGTTGTGAAGACCATACAGTAAAATATAATTGTGTATTTAAAAATTGAAATGATAGATGAGTTGGTTTACATAGTATGAACACGAGAACTAATATACTTAAACAGAGAACAATACGGTGGTTCTCAAACTAGATAGTATTGTCAATCCATGAAGGAAAATGGAAATAACATAACACGAAAAGATGAATAAAAGAGGTTCAAAATGTTCTACATATGACATGAAACACACCGAAATATAAAAGAAATAAAAGGGAACATCAATGACAGAACATGAAATGATCATACCGTATTCCACAATCTGAGACATCTCGGGGGGACGATTAATGGGGAATGAAAAATAACCTTGTGACGGTGATAAAAGATGAAGGAACATCGAAATCAAAAACACATAGGATTACTGAATATTTGTGTTAGAGAATGACTGAAAATGACGGATTATACAGTTATGTCGAATCTGATTGAAAGAAAAAAGAGAAAACGAAATGTAGAAAATAAAAAAAAAATGACGAATGAGAAAGGAATAACATAAATGAAACGTAAAATGAACGTATTCAATAATAGAGATAAACTTTAAAAATATTTAAAAGGTTGACATTTAGAAAAGAAAAATATTCTAATGGAGATAAGATCTTAATAATGATACAAAAATTTGAAAATCCTGCATTAATTGATTGTAGGGGCCAAATCGAATTTAAGAAAAAATAATTGATTTCGAAAATTAAATGAAAAATTAACTTTGCAAAACAAAACTTGAGTGCCTAAATTCACATCCACACAATTGATGGGCTTCTATCGAGGAAATACAGTAATAGAGATTATGAATCTAAGTGAAATTTATAGATTTTAATTGTTGAAACTTGTAATTTAAGTTTCAATCAAATGAAATTTGTTAAGTAGGATTTTTTTTTTAATTTTGTTATGTATACCAACTTTAGAACCATCTATTAAAATTACAGTACATTTTTATCAAAAACTCCTTTATACAAAATTTCAGAGTGATTGAACTTAATCGAACTCAATCAATAACTAGTGAAATTCTGATTGAATTCAATCACTTACTAATTTCAATTTTTTGGTATATGTGCAATTATTTTCAATTTTATGTTAGTGATGTAATATTTTAGCCAATTTTTATTATACATGAAAAATCTTATTTTCTCCCTCGATATATTATTGTTTTATCTTTTTTATTATTATTGTTTAAATGACAATATAATATTGTTTATTACTTTTAAAAAACAAAGCATATGACTACAAAATTAAATTCTCCATTTCATTTTGTGTTTGGGGTGGGTAGAAGAGAATGGAGTGAAAGGAAGTAAAAGGGTCAATCATGCTTGTGGTGATCAACTATTCATATTGAAATTGTGTTAGTAGTAGATAGAGGGATTAATTACCTTCTAGAATATTAGTGTTAGTAGTGATTAAATAATTAAATATTCGTTTGAAAATTGATATATATATTTGTTTTTGGAGAAGATTAAAAATTGATATTAAGAATGTCGATAATTTAAGAATGAATAATATTTCTCTCCTTATTTAATTATTTTTTGTTGACAAAATACTTATCTTCTCATGATTATAGAGGGGAGTCATCCTTATATGCATATGCGAATGATGACTCCCTTTTTAGAAGTATTTCTCATATTTTTATATATAAAAAATTTATTAATTGCAATTATTCTACTAACAGAAAATCCTAAATTTAAATTATTTTATCTTAAATTCAAATTTTCTTAGGGTTTATATAATAAATTTGTAATATACATATTTACAAATAAAATTTTATAATATAATTCCTCGCTTTAATTATTTATATTACAACTTCATAACCTTAATAATTATTCCATTTTAGGGTGAGAGGTGCAATGTTTTCATTGTTTAGTTGTAGATCAGTTCAACGTTACAATTTTTTTATTTTTGTTTTTAAAATTTATGACTATTCTTATCAAAATTTCTTACAATGTATCTATCTCCTTAAAAAAACATGTGAATATCTACATAAGAAAAAACATATAATAAAATAATTGTTGTAGATTTAAATTTTAAAAAACAAAAACAATCTTAAAAAAAGAATGATTATCAAATAGATTTAAATTTGTTCAAAAACATAAAAAATTAAATTTTAGTTTTTAAAACTATAAAAACGAAACTCTAATTTTGAGACCGAACTTATAATTTATCTTTATATATAAAAAAAAATCAATTAAGTATTGTTTGGTTTGCGGATTTTAATCCAAATTCTTCGAAATTTGAATTTTCCAAAATTCAGAACTGTAATAAAATTTTATGAAATATTGATTACGATGTTTGATTTGTTGTATTGAAAACAACAAATAAAAAGAATGCTATTTCCCTGGATTCCAAACGGGAAATCAAAGGGGGTTATAGAAATAGTGAAATTTGAAATGACCCGCTAACCGGAATGACGGAAAAGTAAAATAAACCGTGAAAAGGACGTTATCTAAATCAGGTCTGCAAATAAGGACACGTGTCCCAAGTAAATCTCCGGGATCCATACAATCTCTCTAGCTCCCGGCTTTTGATTTCTAAAACAAGTGGCCCCAAATCTTCGGCCACGCTGGAAATATCCCCGTCCTACGTGGAAGATTTGGACCATTCCGCAGCTCCAGTTTGTCCACGTCATTATCTCCCTTCTCTCCCATATCTTCTCCCATTTTTCTCATTTTTCTCTTTCATTACAGTTCTGAAGAACACGAAGAAGAAGAAGGAAAGCCAAAGCCATTACTCTCTTTCTCCAACCTTTCGCCCTCTGGTTTTCGAAGCTGTTCAAGCGACTTCGTCACTGCAAGGTGAAATCCAGCAATTTCTGGACCGAAGCTTGAGTTCTTCTCTGTGATTTTCCAGTTTTTGAGACCTGTGTTTTCCCCTTCTCCAGCCGCCAGATCGACCTTTCTCTATGAGATTGGTGAGTTCTTATGGTCGTTTTCTTCATGCATGTTTCTGTTCTAACCCTAACTGTTGTTCTGATTCCTGTAGCTACTCGTATTTTGCCGATCCGTGCTTTTTTTTTTTTTTTTTTTTTCAGTATGAGATCTACGTCTAGTTTTTATATGAGAAGTCTCTGTTTCGTAGATTGTTTCGTTGATTTTGTA
>JBBMEF010000772.1:0-15088 GCA_037832685.1 Sicyos baderoa | reverse complement strand
GATCGGTTTTTGTGAAACGTAGGTTTCTTGCTGTTAATGGTTGGAGATTCTCGGTTTGCTAGACTTAGGGTTTGTTTTTTGTTTTTTGCTCAGTATGTAATCTACATCACGTTTGTTTATGAGAAGTCTCTGTTTCGTAGACTATTTCGTTGATTTTGTAGATCGGTTTTTGTGAAACGTAGGTTTCTTGCTGTTAATGGTTGGAGATTCTCGGTTTGCTAGACTTAGGGTTTGTTTGTTTTTTTGTTTTTTGTTTCTTTATCATGATAAATACGTTATTATTTTCAGTCTGGGAGTCGGATTAATTGCATAATGTGTGCTGTTCTTGTTTTGTTTTGTGTTTTTTTCTTCTCATGGAGTGGTTAAACTTTGAAGGTTTGGTGGGTTTTTATTTTTTTCAGGTTGCAAGTAGCCATTGGATAAGCTCCTTGAGGTATTTAAAATATGCACTGAATCTGTCTCCAATCCTCCACCATAGTTTGTGCGGTCGTTTCCACTTGTATAAGATGGAGGGTCTTCTTCCTTTGGGTTCCTAACACATCATAAAACTAAGTGCTATTGTTCCACTTGTATACATTGAAGGGTTTTCTCCTTGTTGGATTTTAGTTACTGCGAAACTAGGCTTTGACATACATAATCTTTCTGAATCTGATTGACGACGAGTGTCGATTCCAATGAGGGCTCATGCCGAACGGTTCAAAGTGAAAGAGTTAAGAGAACCAAATCATCACGCACAGAATGAGAATGGAAGCGTGAACGACGATGTACCTGGAAGGGAACAGAGCCCGGTTGAGCTGAATGAGATGAAGGTCAATGGATTAACTCGAAATGCAGAAGATGGACTAAAACGTACTGTTCAAGCTCAGGACATTCGACAAATACAACAGCCTCATGGATCTATGGTCTGTTGGGAGAGATTTCTACATCTTAGGTCCCTCAGGGTTTTGCTTGTAGAAAATGATGTCTCCACTCGGCATATAGTCACTGCATTGCTTCGCAATTGCAGTTATGAAGGTAAATAAATTGGTCTCTCTGGCATCATTTTCTCCATGCATATTCGGTTATTGATGCATCTGCATTTAAGATTCTATTTTTATTATTATTGGTTTTCCTATGGGTTTCTTTGACGTCCAAATGTTGTACGGTCAAACAATTTGTCTCATGGTCAAACAATTGTCTCGTGAGATTAGTGTTGAGGTGCACTTAAGTTGACCCGACACTCACGGTCCACGGATGTAAATAATTATTACTATTATTATTATAATTATATATCAATAGTTATGGCCTGAAGCTTCCGTTAACATCTTAACTTTTCTGACAATGTAGAATTTTATTAGTTAAGAAGTACCAATTGTATTACATAAACAAATATTCTTGAAGTTGCTGTACAGACCTTAGTTAACAGTACAAACATAAATGGAGGGATAAAACTTGAAGCGAAAACCTAACAGATCTCGTAAATATTTACAATTGAGGTTGAATGTAAGACCCCAATCACAAAGGTGTACTCTCGCAGTCATTTCAAATTAAAGATTTTTATCCTTTTGTTTTAGTTTAGCAGATATGATATATTTTGTATGCTAAGGAATACCAGACTGGTATTGTTGGGTGAGTTCTACGCTCTCAAATGGTTGTTTGTCTTTTGTTCTGATTGTATCGTAATGTGAAATTGCCCTTTTGTGACTATTTTGTTAATTGTGTTCATGGTCTTAACATTGAGCTTTAAATATCCTTTAAAAAAAATTATGCCTATGTTCTGACTTTAAATTGGGTTTTATGATGTCTTTTGTCATCTTCTAGTTTACCAACTTTCTTGTATGTCGGAATTGTTAGTTATTGCGGCTGCAAATGGACTACATGCGTGGAAAATGCTAGAAGATTTGACAAATCACATAGATATTGTCTTAACAGAGGTGGTTATGCCTTGTTTATCTGGCGTTGGTCTTTTAAGCAAGATTATGAGCCATACAACAAGGAAAAATATACCTGTAATCAGTAAGTTTCTTTTAGTGTCTAGTTTATCGAGAGTCTAGCTCTTAAGCAGGCTTATCTTTCTATACAAGCTAATTGAAGTATTCTTGATTCTGATGTGATCTGTATGCAGTGATGTCTTCTCATGACTCAATGGGTTTAGTCTTTAAATGTTTGTCAAAGGGTGCTGTTGATTTTTTAGTGAAGCCCATCCGGAAGAATGAGCTTAAAAACCTTTGGCAACATGTTTGGAGAAGATGCCATAGTGTGAGTACTTTCACTTTCTGATATCTATCTGAACTCTTATGCCGGGTGCAATCTCATAGGATTCTGGTTCACGTTTATTTTCCTATTATTCATGCCATACTGATATCTAGTTTTTCTCTTAGTCTAGCGGTAGTGGAAGTGAGAGTGGCACACAGACCCAAAAATCTGTGAAGTCAAAAAATGTTGAAAAAACAGACAACAACACCGGGAGCAATGATGAAGAAGACAACGAGAGCATTGGTTTCAATATTGAAGATGGAAGCGACGATGGTAGTGGCACACAGGTATTACGGGTTTCTGTTAAGAGATTAACAAGATCTAGGATTATTTTATATGCACATTGAAGAGTGTTAAATAGAAGTTACGCTCAATTCCCCCCCTCCCCCCATGGCTCTCTGTTTTTTGTTTTTTCTTTAATACAAAACCATATCTAGTCAAGGATAGTTGATTTCTCTCATGGTAGGTTGGCTTGGCTTAACCAATGCTCTTTTTGAAACACAATGTGGTAAAATAGTTCAATTGATCATTGATGGATTGTCCATTAGATTTGATTGTCTTTCTTGTTCCCTTAGATTACTTCTTAGTTACAATTCTAGTTAACTATTTGATTGTCGTTTACTCTTCATTGCCACTTAACGTGGCACTCAAATATGCTCATTAGACCCAGCCAATGATCAAATTCCTTCGCAAGATCTCTCCAAATTCCCAATAGTGCCAAGAGTACCCTAGTTTCATTGTTGAAATGTCACTTTCTCAAAGAAAATGCCATTTTCCAATGAGTCTCAACTTTAGTGTCCCTTCTCACTTTGATTAGATTAAATGCATTTTTATCCTTTTATCAGCCATAATCTTGTGATTGACATTTTTTGTTGCCATATGTTAGGGCGATAAGTGAATAACATTTTTTCTATTGATTCAGTTGAAATCTGTTCGTGGGGGTTGCATTAATTTTCTTACGTGAATTAAAATAGCTAATTTTCAGTTTTCTTTCTGCAGAGTTCTTGGACCAAGCAAGCTATAGAGGTTGAAAGCTCTCAACCAGTATCTGCATCAGCCTGGGATAAAAAACGTGAACGTCCTGATAGTACTTGTGCTCAAGTTGTCCACTCCAATGCTGATGCATTTGCTGACAATGTGCCACCTGTTTTGAGAGCTGAGTGCCAAGTGCAGAAAAAGCAACCTGGTATGCCTTTGAATATACCGCTGTCTGAGAACTTTATGCACTGTTGACCTTATGTCTTATATTTGTATTTCATTTTATTCAGAAACAGATACAATAGATAAATTTGAATCGGGGGTGCACAGAAATCTAGATTTACAACTTGAACTGTCTACGGAACATCCAACCAAACTAGTTAACAGGAAAATGAATACTTTGCTTGAGATAGGAAATGGATCTTGTGGATTCAATGAACAGTTCAACAAAGGACATCTTGACCTCAACTGTGAGAGCCCATCCAGAAAACTAATGTACAAACAAACATCTGGTACCGGTCTTGTTACCAATCTTGCTAATTCTAAGATGGATGTCACTGTGTTTGAGGCCCCGAGCAACAATCCCAAAATCATAGACATTAAGAATAAAGACGTTACAGATTCAGAAGCATTATCATCCCTCAAGCTTGGATTAAAAAGGCCTAGAGGAGCTCAAACGATAGGGAAAGCCGTCCAAGATGAGCGGAATGTTTGGAGACGCTCAGATTCTTCAGCTTTTTCTAGGTATGTGAGAAAATGGTCCATCCTTTTAAACATTGTTTCAAAATGTTTAGGCGGTTGCCTTTCTGTGACTAATGAAATTTTACTTTTCATACATATACAGGTACAATGCTGGCTCAAATTCTAACAAGACTCCAACCTGGAATGCTGGAAGTATTTCTCCGCCTGTGAATGGCTTAGAAGTTACAAACCAAGAGAACATGCGAGATGTTCAATCTCGTTCAAGTAGTAATCCTCCCAATCAATGCTCAAATGGAGATAGCAATAATAATGACATGGGGTCCACTACGAATAATGCATTTTCCAAATCCTTAGTTACTAATAATAACAAGCCAACAATGGCATCAACAGTCAACTGTTTGCACCCATCTGCAGCTTTCCAACCTTTTAAGAATGGCAGTCTATCTGTTCCTCAGCAAGCTGATGATGTCAATAATGGAACAACTACAACAATGCAAACCCAATCTAATTGTGTGCGCATAGAATCTCAAATTCAACAACTTTGTCACCCGTACGATCACACTCATAAGCTTGCTCACAATATTCAACAAGTGTCATATGAGCACAATGGTTTTTCATTAAAGAAAGCATCAGCTGCCATGCATTGTGGTTCAACCAATGTGTTAAATGGCACTGTAGAAGGTAATGCAGCAAATTATAGTGTGAATGGCAGCGCCTCAGGCAGTAACCATGGAAGTAATGGCCAAAATGGGAGCAGCACTGCAGTAAATGCTGGAGGGCTGAATATGGAAAGTGATAATGGAATAGGTTGGAAAAGCCGAAGTGGGGATGCCAGTGGAAGTGGAAGTGGAAGCGGATACAAACTAGACCAAGACAAAGTTTCACTAAGGGAAGCAGCCTTGACAAAGTTTCGCCAGAAAAGGAAGGAAAGATGCTTCCGGAAAAAGGTAATGTTGCTTAGTCCCTCTTTTATTCCAATGTCCATTTTGTCTATTTGTGATCCCCCTTTTGGTATGCTGGATTTGTTCTTGGGAAGCTTCGTGTTGATATGTGATATGTCTCTGGGCATTTTTATGTCCAGTATGAGCTTTGCACTTTCATTTTCTGCACCCACCCTTCCAGTGTTAAATTTCAGTCAGTACCATATTCAACTCCGCACGTTAGATTCCAGCTTGTATATTTCACCGAGAGGGGTAGCTATCAACATAGCAACAGGTACTTTGAGAAGAGTAATTCTCCCTTACTTTTATAGAAATTGAGTCATGAACAAACACTGCACGGTTGCAAGCACACACACACACATATTATATATGTCTATATTCATGCATTTTCGTAGATTTCAACAATTTCACATTGGAGGTTTATATCGGTTGGTCATATTTACATGTGATTGAAGTGGTGAAATGGGGAGCACTTTAAAAGTAGATGTAACTAATTACGTATTTTCTAATAGTATATTCCCTCACGGTAAGAACTTTGAATAAAATTTTAACATATTGTATAAATAGTTAAAACCAATCATCTTTTGAAAGTAAGGATGATATCCTTTGTCTTCATAATCTGTCGTTTTTCTATTATATTTCTTTCTTTTAAGTCCATCAATTTTTTGAACAAAAATAAAAATAGACTTAATACTCTAGCTCAAGTGTTTGCAGGGAGATGATTGTGGAATTGCTTGTTTCCCTTCCTTTTCGTGAAAAATGGAATGGAGGCTTTGGGGAGAGAAAACAATAGAATCTTTAAAGAGGTTGAAAGATCGTTGTATGATGGGTGGACCCTCGTTAAATTCTATGTTACTCTTTCGGCCTCTGTTTTTTAATTTTTTTGTAATTATCTTTTAAATGTTATTTTACTTTATTGGAGGCCATTTTTTCTAGGGAGGCCTCTCTTTATGAGCTTTTGCTTTTTGTATGCTTTCGTTTGCATGTTCTTTCTTTTCTTCTTTTTAAATGGAGATTTATAAAAATGTCTTGCAAATTTCGTTGAAGATTGACACATACTAAACAAGCTTCCAACTTTTTTTCTTAGTGCCCTTGTATTATGCATGTTGGACATAGCTTGCATCTTAAAAGATATTGCTTTTGGGTAATGTTGCATAAAAATATGAAGGCCTTTTTATTTTTGTCAGAAGTAGGAACTATACTTTGTCTCTAAGGGGTGGTACAATGGTTGAAGACTTGGGTTTTGAAGGTATGCTCCCTTCAAGGTCACAGGCTTGAGACTCACCTGTGACATTGCTCCTTTGATGTCTCCCGGTGTCTGGCCTAGGGACGGGCGTGGTTACCCTTGTTTAAAAAAAAGGAGTGGGAACTATACTTGATGTTATTATATTGTAGTATGGTAAAACATTCTTCTCAAGAGGTTGCTAACCTTCAATTACTTTTTTCGAGCCCAATGCTTTGGTAGGGCCTTTCTGTTGGGCCGCAACATGTTGCATATTTACTACATAGAAAAAATGGATTTCACTTTGAAAAGAAATTATTTGACATTTATCCGTTTCCCTAGGTTCCATTGTAGAGCCATGTGAGACTTACCAATGAGACTTTATTGATTATATCATACAGAAGTAGAAGTTGGTCTTTCAAGGCTCTGATCTTTTGTTTAATTGTGCCAATTAAAGTAATTGTATCTACTTTTATTTTTATGATATACGTGAGTATTCGGGCCACTTTATGAGCACTTCAATTATTTTCAAGGAACAACTGTATGGCCCTACAACATTTTATTGTCAAGGTAACTCGTAGTAAATTAATTACTAAGTAAGTCGTCATCATTGATAGTTCCTTATTATTTTGATTTCCTCAGTGTAAATTTATTGATGAATTTCAGATGATATTACAATGAGGGCTGGAGTGGTATTTATAGAATCATACCACTCTTGAACAGTTCAATAACTACTGAACAACAATGAAAAATAATAAACCTAACATTAAAGCAACACTTATAACCATATAACCACTAACAACTATTGAACCTCTAATATTTCCCCTAAACTAAGGGTACATGGAGCCTTAGTTTGCTACAAAGAAAGAAAAAATAGGAGTGACGTAGCCCTTTGGCGAAGTGTTGAATTATGTTAAACCACCAATCAACCCAAAAACTTAAGCTGATGGGTTGGGGTTTAACTATATCAACCAACACTCCCCCTCACTTATGGGATTTGAAATTTGAGAAATGCCTTACAAGTGGACTTTAATTTTAATTGGGGAGGAAACGACTTGGTAGGGATTTGAACTCAAGACCTCCAGCTCTAATACCATGTTGAATTATGTTAAACCACAAATCAACCCAAAAGCTCAAGCTGATGGGCTGAGGTAAATTTAATTATATCAACCAACACGAAGAAATCGCCGAGCTAATCAATACTTGAGACAAAGTTGATTTGAACGTCCTTGCAAACGACCTTCTCCCGAAGAAAATGATAGTCTAATTTGATATGTTTATGACGAGAATGAAACAAAGGGTCGTAGTTAGTGATATGGCAGATACATTGTCAAACCATAACTTTGGAACTTGGATGATAGGGATGTAAAAATCGTAGGAACGAGTTCAACTCCACAGTGGTAGTGGCTTGGCTAGAGCACAATATTCAGTCTCTGTTGTGGATCGAGCATCGGTCAGTTGCTTCTTTGCACTCCATGAAATCAGATTTGTGCCTAAGTATACATAAGCCCAATGGTTGAACGACGATCAACATGGTCTCTTGCCCAATCTGCATCACAATATGCCATTAGGGTAGTGGAACTGTTTGAGAGCTTGAGTCCCTGCCGTGGACTACCTTGCAAATATCGGAGGATTCACTTGGCTACAACTAAATATTTCTCTGTAAGATTGTGCATCTTTTGGCAAGCCTTGTTAGCTAGGCTATGTTCGGTCGAGTAAAGATTAAGTACTGCAAGGACCCTACAATGCTTCGATATAGCTTTGGATCAGTAAGAGGTTTGGAAGAGGATAAATCCTCCTTGGTTGCACACAAAGTTAGGCACGTCTTACATCCAATCAGACTTGCCTGCTTTATGAGATTCATTATGTAGTTTTTTTTAAAATAAAAAACAAACTTGTCATTAAGTAAATGAAAAGAAATAAAGCTTCAAATTCAACTCCCAAGGGAGGAAAAAAAATAATACTAACCTTCTAAAAAAGGGAAGAGAACAACAAAAATAGATCATACAAAGCTAATACAAGTGAAAAAACTAAAAAGATAAACAAAGGCAACATAGAGGCACGTTGAAGACTAAAAAAGAAACCAAAGAGAACAATAAACTTTAAGTAGAAATCATTAAAATTCCTAAAGCATAGACAAACCACGAAACAATGGCAGACAAAAACGAAAACTGATAACCAAAATTGCATAACCACGGAAGAACTGAGCAACGAGTGAGCTTCAACCCAAGGAGACATCTAGCTCGAACCAGAAAGAAACTCGAAAATCCTTCAACTGAAGACCACAAGAATCGATTAAGCCACAAACTTTAAACAAATAGAACAAGGCAAGCTGGAAGACTTCTGACTGATAGGCAAACTGAAAATTGCCAGATATCGTAGTATCAAATGAGCTTCAACCCTAAGAAACGAAATATCTCTAACCAGAAAAACCTCGACAGTTCTTTTGTTGAAGACCATAAATATTGACAATGTTAGCAAATTTATTAGGAACTCCAACTAATTGAACACACTGTTGGTTCGATGAAAAGAGCTTGGAGGAGAAATAGCTAAATCAGCTAAATTAGAAGGAGAAACAAATACCTCGGGAGGTTGGGATCTATCTTCATCAAGAAAATTAACTGTAGAATCAGTGTTGCTAACGCTTAGTATGACACACTTGAATTTTTTCTCGAGCTCGAGTCTCTTTCAAATCGAGAAAGTATTTTAATTTTCCAAGATCTGCCATCTCAAATTCAGCCTGAAGATCATGTATTGAGTCATGTACATAGGTTATGTTGCTACCAGAGATGATATTATCATCACAATAGAGCAACAAAAAGGTGGAGTCTTTGGACGTGTCTTTGTAAAACAATGACGGATCATCTTGAAATGCAATGAAATTCAGGGTCAACAAATGAGTTGTGAAGTGTTCAAATCAGGCATGAGGTGCTTGTTTAAGACCATAAAAAGCCATTTTGAGACGGCAAACAAGATTTTGTTGGTCAGATCCACAAACTATTGTGGTTGGGCCATATAAACTTCCTCCTTCATTGTGCCATGAAGAAAGGCTTTCTTTATGTCCATTTGACGTTAAAGCCAATTGAAGTGAGCAACAAGAGAGAATAGAACTTGAACTCTAGTATGGTTGACCACATTACTGAATGTTTCTCCAAAATCATCTCCTTCATGATGATAGCCTTTCGCAACAAGACGAGCCTTGTATCAATATATAGAGCCATCGGGATTCCTTAATACGATACACCCATTTGTTACCTACGACACCTTCCTTCTGGCAAAGTAACAAGCTTCCAAGTGCCTTTCTTTTGTAAGGCTAAAAATTCATCAGCCATTGTTGTCCTCCATTCCTTTTATTTGTAGAAGAGATTCCAATGGTACAGAAGTTAACAAAGCAACCTTGCACTTTGATATGCCTTTTTTAGTTTGTGCAAACTGCAACCATTGGATGATTATTGATCAAAGAAGGTTCGGGTACAGAACATGAGATAGATTCCACCATTGGTGATGCTGAGTTAACTGAAGAGGATGTGGTTGGATTTTCAGAGGCTGGTCGGGGGTGACTAGATGAAGAGGTGGTTGAAGTTTGGTCACGTTCTGTCATTAGAGGTTGGGGAGATTCTTGTCGAGAGTGTTGAACTAAGGGTGGAGTTTGAAGAAATGGTAACAAGGAGAGGGAAAATACTGGATTTGGAGATGCATAGCAAGTAGATTTTGGAGGAGATGAATATTCTGAAAAGGAAAAAAGTGTTTCATCGAATAAGACGTGTCTTGATGTAAAAAACCTATTCCCAGTGTTATAGCACATAAACCTTTTTGTATTATGAAGATGGCCAAGAAACACACATGTAGAGGTTTTAGGTTTTAACTGTTAGAATAACTACGTGTATTATGTATTAACTGTATTTCTAGTATTAGGTACATGGCCCGTTAGACCTATTAGTAACTAGGTCTTACTATTGTATTTCCTATATAAAAGCGTTGTCTCTCTGAAGAAAATATAACGAAACATGGTATGAGAGCACTCTTGGATTTTACTAAATTAGGGTTTGGTGTACACATCTCGAGGTTTATAACCACATAGCCACTAACAACTATTGAACCTCAAATATATTAAACATCTATTGATATGCCTTTCTTCTTCTGCTGTTTCTTGCTGTTGAGATTCTGATTTAGTCTTTAGGAAAAAGAGATGCTTAATTGTTAGAGTTCTTATGTCCTGTTAAGTTGCTCATTTTCTGTTAAACTCATATCTCAATACTATATTCTTTTGCAGGTTCGATACCAGAGTAGAAAGAAATTAGCAGAACAGAGACCCCGCGTTAGGGGACAGTTCGTTAGACAAAACACAAGCGAAAACACAAGCGAAAACAGAAGCAATGGGGGAGATTGCTAACCCACCCATTGCATTATTTTGGCAAAAAGAAGAAAAAAAAGATTAGGGTTTTCGTCTAACAAGAAATGTCCATGTGCATTTGGGAATAGAGATAAATTAGTTTACCATTTTAGACAGGAATGATGTTTTGACATAACAATTCTAAATTAGACTGACAAAAGCTGAGCTGGACTCTGTTGCCAGTAATTACTGGACTTCTAATTCTAGAAAGCCTTGTGCCTTTTTGCATCAGAAAACTCTATTTTAGTTTGTATTTGGACACAATGTTAGTGTATTATTCCTTGTTACACCTCCTCTCTTCTTTCTTGACAAGTAAGAACTCTCATAGTACTACTATTTGATATATCCTTGTAGCTTATGTGCACTCTGGCACTGGCACAGGGAGGTGTAAATGTCGAACGGGACGAGTTTCTATACAAGCGACTTTGTAAATTGACTTGTGCAAGCGTGCGGTCGGCGGACAATGATGGCTGAATGTTGGGTTATTTCTGCTCTACACAGGTATCAATTCCTCACACCATCTGGTTGCTGATGCTGTTCTATTTATTTTGTCTGTTGAGTTTTGTTTCTATTCTTTGTTCTTATAGCGTGTTTCGAATTTGTTAACTTTAATTTGGTATTAGTTTGAGCTCCCATATTGCTATTGCTAACTTAAAAAGGATCTGGTGATGACAAGAGATCAAATTAAATGATGTGGATTGGTTTGGTATAGTTTGGATAAGTAAATTTGACAATCCAAACCAAACTAGTGATAAATGGTTGGGTCTCATTTAGATATGAAATAAGAAAATCTCAAATCAAAATCAACTTATTCAATTAAATGATGTGGAATGTTTTGTCTAACCTCTGTGTTCTAGAAGGTGATCCTCCAACAGCTTTGAGCAGATTGAAGGGTAAAATTGAGATAATGTATGAAACTAATGGGGGAAAAACTTAGATTTTCCCCTGAATTTTAGAAGTGTGTTTAGATTAAGAGTGTCACAGTAACTAAGGGGACTATGGGGGTGTTTGGGGCAAAGAGAATATATAGGGATGAGATTATGAGGAAGAGTGATTAATGGAGAGTGATTTCTTTGCTTGGGTTGAAGAGAATAGTTATGAAAGAAATAATATAGTGAAAATGATTCAAGTGAAAAGTAGTTATGAGAAGAAAAAAAAGTAGTTATGAGTAGAACAAAATGGTTCCAAGGAAGATTAAAAAGTTATATAAGATTATGAAGAGAATGATTTTTTATGATCCAAACCCTCATTTAACCTCTTTATCCCAAACACACTTAAAGAGATCGAGTTTAATCTATGGTCGCCACTTCTTGAGAAATAACTTTTTTAAGATTTTCTTGACATTCAAATATTGTGTATAAGTCCTGGCTTTCAAACCTTAGAACATTTTGTTGCCTTAGACATGGAGATATACTGCTTATACTTCCCCTACAGAAATATCATATTCACGACTCATTTCATGATTAGTGCAAGAGTCCCCGTGTCGGGTTCAAATTTTGTGATGTAATAGGGTGCTGGAGTATGTAAAAGGGTGAAGCTTTGATGCTCGATTATATATAAAAAAAAGTGTATCGGTTATGGGCTCTGGTTTCGTGTGCGAAAGAGTGGCGAAACAGAACACGATTTAATCCATCGGACCCCTACATACATAAAGAATACACGCACAAGGCTCACGTAGATATGATAGAAAATATTAATCTGATTGTAGATATCTAGTTTGTTTTAGTTCAACAAGATGAGAGATTTGAACTTATCTCTTGTCATGAACACACATTTATGTCGGTTTAGTTATTGTTTCTGTTGACATCTGAAGGGTTGCCACTAGAGCAAAAATTGGAAGTGATAGGATTTACTTGGATATATTAAGACTATCGGAGAGAGCAAATCTTTAGTAGTGATCCAGTTTGAGAGCTCATGTAGATATGATGGAAAATATTAATATAATTGTATATATCTAGTTATTTTTAGTTCAACAAGATGAGAGATTTAAACTTATCTTTCAGTCATAAACACACATTTATGTCAGTTTAGTTATTGTTTTTGTTGGATTGCCACTAGAGCAAAAATTGGAGGTGATAGGATTTACTTGGATACATTAACACTATTAGAGAGAATAAATCCAGTTTGAGAACTCAATTGTCATTTTGTTGAATGGATAGGGATATGAATGAATGACATAGAAGAGAGGAAGAGATTTCATACTCTTAGAAATTAAGTTTGTTACCCAGTCTCTCATGTGAATAATATTGTGATGTTTGCACAATAATTTTTTTCACAAGAAGTTGTTCCTATAAAATAATAATTACATTTTTTAATTAAACCATTAAAAAGTTTAGTTCTTGGTAATGTGTCAACTCAGTTTGTACAAGATATGTTTTAGAGAGAATACATTAGGCTGAGACATGAAAACTATTAAATTAGAGATTTTTTTTATTTAACAAATTTAGAGAAAAAAATAATAATGAATATGAATTGTGAGTAAAAATAGAAATATAAGTTAAGAGAGATTTGTTAGAGGAAAGTAATTTAGAAAAAAAGACGGTGAATATAAAAAAGAGTAGAATTCAAATGACAGTGATCATAACATTACACAAGATAAAAGTATATTTTTAGTTCTTATATTTCAAAATCTATGATTTTTTTTTTAGAAAATCAAAATATATGACTTTTATCTTTCATATTTCAATCATCATAACTAAATAATGACTAAATTCAAATAAATTGATGATCCAATTATTTAAGACTTGACATGAATTTTATTTTAAACAAAATAAGTTTTAAAAAAAGCATTAGACATAAAAGATAACAATTAAACAATATTGAAATTAAATTAGTAAAAATGTAGATTTTAAACATCGATTGTTGCTTAATTTCAAGAGGCCAGAGTTCAAAGATTTCTACATTATATTCTAGATTTTTTCTTTTCTTTATGATATATGTTTAAATTATTGCATAAATCATATTTTCTTTTATTTATTAAAGTTTCACCATATAATTTAAATATGTGGCTATCTTAATTATTTCGAATATAATTATTATATTTCTATGACATGATAATGATGTTTATTAAGAAGATATTTCTAATAAGGTTGGGTCAAATTTTTTAAGTGAATTATCAAATTCATGAATATTTGTAATAGAATAAATAACATTCTATCTAAGTAATCACTGTGAACTTAACTTATTTCTTTTACCAACAAAACCATTTATTTTTATTTTTTTAGTTCTTCACTAATTTGAAAAGGAAAATTAAATTCACGACCTCTTAGTCACCGAATATCAATAAAATCAATAGTTAATCGGCATAAGCATGTACCAATGATCACATAAATTCCAAACTTATTTTTATTAATCATTTGACCAACTTATTATTATTATTTTTTAACTCTCAACCCGTTCTCATTCTCATGTCAACGGAAAAAAATGGATCATGAAATTTTTGTGCCTTAGTGTTTACATGTCGAAACTCTAGCAAAAATATTGTCACCTGGGTGAAATTTGTGGCCAATATCTAATAAAAATCACAAGCTCAAATTGAGAATATTCACCTAAAAATGAAGATATTACTTAAATAGGAAGATATTCCCTTAAATAAGAGATTTCAGAAGATATTTCCTTTAATAATAGATTATTCTACTAAATATAGATATTTGAGTCTCCTATAAATATGTCAGTCATTCATTTGAATAAGCTATTCTAAATCCTAGACAACTCCTCTACACTTTTTGACCTAGACTGACTTTGGCATCGGAGCCGACGTGGCTCACGCCACGCCGGTGTTAGTTAATTATTGTTTGTTTAAATTTCAGCATCAACAGTTAATTTTCTGACGCCGCACTCCACCATTGAAGATGAGTATGAGGCATAATAGTCGCTTGCCAAAAATTCAATCAAATGAGGAGATAGCTTCTAAGAGGATAGCCACACAAAAAACTACCCAAATATAGGGCACGACACTAACGCGGAAGGAGTGACACCATCCGCTGCATCAAGCTCGACAACCCAAAGGTAACTACATTCTTTTTCCAGAAAAAGAGGTTTGTCCAGGTTCTGTATTTCGGCGTTTTAAAAGTACCCAACCATTGGATCGAGCCGAATTTTTAATATGTTGCTCGAATCTCAAAGATCTACAATCTGAACGGTGAAGATTGCGTTTAAAGCTTTCTACAACAAGATTCATCACTACGAATGGAGCAACATATGAGCAGAAAAAAGGGGTTCCGCCCAGGTTCTGTATTTTGGCGTTTTAAAAGTAACCAACCGTTGGATCGAGCTGAAATTTAAATACGTTGTTCGCACTTCAAAGATCTCCAATATGAACGGTGGAGATTGCGTTTAAATCTTTTTACAACAAGATCCGTCAACGCGAATAGAGCCACACAAGAGTAGAAAAAAGGTTCCGCCCAGATTTAGTAATTCAACATTTATCAATTAACGAACCGTCGGATCGAGTTGAAATTTTAGTATGTTGTACTCAAGACCAAGATATTCAATATGAACGGTGGAGATTGCGTTTGGAGTCTTTGACGGTCAGAATCGAGAATACAAGTTCTTCGATGTGAACGGGGGAGAACCAGTTTGGAAGCTTTATAAAGCCAGATTCAAGAACACAAGTGA
>JBBMEF010000763.1:0-29709 GCA_037832685.1 Sicyos baderoa | reverse complement strand
AACTCATTTATAAGAGATATGGAATACTCCCCTCATTACCAATTGGTTTTGAGGTGGAACTCCATATTCTCTAATACAAATGATAGATTTAAACCAAATTGAATTAAATAGCGATGGAATTAAAGTAAGATAAAGAGGGAATAGAGAAGAGTCATGATCGTGAGTTGAATTGTATTAACACCAAACAAGATAACCAACTGCGCCACTGACCCTTGATTCGATTAATCTATATCAAGCTCCTCGTACGTAATTGTTATTGATGAATATCAAGAGCTCTCAAATTTGGTGGCTAAGGTTTCTCTCAAACGTTGAAGGAGATCCAGATTGTGCTTTATATTATAGCATAACTACATACCCTCTACATGGTTAATTAACTTAACCACGAAACTAACAAAAATTTATTAAACTCACCAAATGAGTTAATACAAGATAATTTGTGATTCGCCAAATAACCTAAATAAACAATTTCGACGTTAAAGATGGTTTAGAATGCTAATAACTTCAAGTAACAACATACCTGGTGTAGAGTCCAACAATTCTTGGGACTAAATTGAAAGTTCACTAAATTATATAGATTTTCAAACTTCCGTCAATTTTGCCTATAATAAATTTTCTAAGAATAAAAAGATTGAAAAAGATCAATTTATAAATGTGCTTAATATATTATTTAACCAACTAATAGTTTTTAAAATTACAAAATATGTGGATTAACAATAATATTCAACTTTCGATCCATCAACTTTATAAGAATATTAAATTTTATTGATGAAATTTATGGTGAAGACCTATCCATGAGCTCAATAAAATTTGAGAAGTTAAACTCAAATTAAACCCAACTCAGATCATATTTCTAAAGCCACCGAAAAATGTCTACATGCTTATAAAAAGAAAGTTAACAAGGTAAATGAGTTAAGATATTATAAACCCTAAAAATTACTCTTCTACAATTTTTTTTGCCTAACTTAAGCATCAGAGACTACGTAGCTCACAACACACCGTTGTCACAGTTTCTCTTGTTAGTTTTGCAGATATCCATCTTTATTTTGCAAATATTCGTCCCAACGAAATACAGACTCAATGTTGATTCCAAAGATCAAATTTTGGCATCAAGCCATTGATTGATTGATTTTTTTAGTTCACAATTGTATATTACACTAAAACAAAAGTTAGGGATATATTTTTTTTAGATAAGTAGGAAATTAATTTATAGGTTAGTAATTACTATGAATTAAACTCATCAAATCTTAATTATTTAAGTCCATTGTAACCATTAGATTATGAATATTGATTGAGCATCGAAAGAGTTAGTGGTGCAGTGGTTTCATTGTTCAATTGTAAATCAATTTAATACCAGCGTCACCGGTTCGAGCCCTGGATATTATGTAGTTTTAGTTTTTTGAACTCATGACCATGGGTATACACTAATACCGATTCCAAGGATCAAATTTGTGGCGCCGGTGTTGAACTCGTTTACAGCCAAACAATAAAACAGATGAATTTGATACAACAAAGTTAGATAGATTAATAGACTTATTTGTAATGTAACCTAATAATACATTTTGTTTAGGTCACGTGAGATTCACATGCAAATGTCATGACCAAACCCAATTAAACCAAAAAAATAAAAACCAGAAGCATAAATCAATCAGGTTTAAAGTGTGATAAAGCGAGTGAACACAGAGAGAGAAAGAGAAACACTTTTTCTCTCTCCCATTTCACTCCCAAAATCAAATTTCAACTGCAAAACTCAACTCCGTTAATGGAGGAGCAGACGACGGCGCCGATCACCACCACCGCCACAACACAATGCCGCCGCCGCGCCGGACCTCCCAATCCTCCGACATCGTCCAGCCTCATGATCTTACTCTCCTTCTCCGCTCTCTGCTCCTCCGCCGCCGGAGCTTTCGACTACACCGACGCTCTCTCCAAGAGCCTCCTCTACTTCGAGTCTCAACGATCTGGGAGACTTCCGTACAACCAGCGCGTCACCTGGCGAGACCATTCCGGCCTCACCGACGGCCTAGAACAAGGAGTCAGTTCTTCGAAATTTGCTCTGTTTTTTTCTATTTGCCTCGATTTTTATTTTGAAATCGATCGGTGTTGCAGGTGGATTTAGTCGGAGGATACTACGACGCCGGCGACCACGTGAAGTTCGGCCTCCCAATGGCCTTCACCATAACGATGCTGTCGTGGAGCGTAATCGAGTACCGGCGAGAAATCGAAGCCGCCGGCGAATTGGAGCACGCGCTGGAGGCGATCAAATGGGGAACCGATTACTTCATCAAAGCGCACACTAGCCCTAATGTACTGTGGGCTGAGGTAAGCCTCATTCTCAATCAATCATAATCGCAACCACATTGCTCCTCTGCCGGCGGAGAATCAGAGTATCCGGTTTTGTGAGATTCGCAGGTCGGAGACGGAGATACAGATCACTACTGCTGGCAGAGGCCAGAAGACATGACGACGTCACGGCAAGCGTACAAAATCGACGAATCAACTCCCGGATCAGATCTCGCGGGAGAAACCGCGGCGGCGATGGCAGCGGCGGCGATTGTGTTCAGAAAAACGAACTCACATTACTCGCACCTCCT
This sequence comes from Sicyos baderoa, assembly GCA_037832685.1. Lineage (NCBI taxonomy): Eukaryota > Viridiplantae > Streptophyta > Magnoliopsida > Cucurbitales > Cucurbitaceae > Sicyos > Sicyos baderoa. Next base: position 27,118 of record JBBMEF010000763.1, on the reverse strand, counting down.
GCTCCATCACGCGCAACAGGTAACACTAACAGAATCTGAACAGAATTAGTTACGAAATGAATTTGAATTTGAATTTGTTTGAATTTGTTGAAGCTGTTTGAATTTGGGGATAAATTCAGAGGAAAATACGACGGGAGTTTAGGAATAGTGAAGAATTATTACGCGTCGGTGAGTGGCTATAAAGACGAGCTGCTGTGGGCTGCGCTGTGGCTGTATGAAGCCACCGACAACAAACAGTATTTGGAGTACGTCGTTAAAAACGCCCATTGCTTCGGTGGCATTGGCTGGGCCATTTCTGAGTTCAGCTGGGATGTCAAGTATGCTGGCGTCCAACTCATGGCCTCCAAGGTAAAAAAAAACACACACAATTCACTTCGTATCTTTATTGTTGTCTTTTTCATTTAATTCTCTTGCATACCAATAATTGCTTATTGCTTTTAACATGGTTGGTAGTCTACAACTAGCCTCGTCAGGCCACTTATGTCACAGGACATATCACCTGACCCTACAATATTTGGATGTTAAGAAAATTCGTAGGAAATTAATTTCTAATTAGATGGCTATCATGGATAGAACTCAAATAGATTAACACCAAACAAGATAACCAACTGCGCCACTGACCTTCGATTATGACTAGTCTCGTTTGTATAAACGAGAAATGAGTTACTATAACCCAACTCCCATTTGACTCACATTGGACTGGGGCTGTTTATGTAAATTGAGGATTGAGTTATTATAACCCAACTTAAGTTTGGCCCACCGACTATAATAATCGGTGGGTTAGCTCAAGTAGGAGTATAGTTAAGTACACATTGTGTTTGGGAGTCGTATATGTAAATGAAGATTGAGTTGTTATAATCCAACTCAGGTTTGACCCACCGATTATAATAATTGGTGGGCTGACTCAAATACAAGTCGAACATGGTTAAATTACTAAATATAATAACTTGCGCCTCAAACACAATTTATAATAATTTAATCAGTACTCCAAATATGGCTTTATAGGATTTGATGTAGTCTCGACTAAAGAGTTATAAGTTTGAAGACTTACACTTCCGAAAGTAAGAGAAAACACCAATAAGTATATATGCTTACTTTCTTATATGATGGCATTCAAATGTTATATGTTTGAGTCCACACCCAGTGTGAAGTAAGACAAAACATCAAGCAATGTCTCATTACTTGTGTGGTGGGATTTCATTTGTATGTCTCTGTTGCATTTAGTAAAAAGTGAGTACAAGTTCTTTTGAGGTATATGTATGTTTAGTTTTTTCATGGGTTCATGAGTTCTCAAGATTGTGTTTATTTTGAATTTAAGTATGTTAATGTAGTTGAAGTAAGACAAAACACCAATTAGTATTCATTGCTTACTCATGTGGTGGATTTTCATTAGTATGTATTTGTTGCATTTAGTAAGTTGATTTTACAAAAAAAATAGAAGAAATTCTCTTTGCTCATATGTTGAGATATGTATTATTTAGAATTGAAGAATTAGCATAGTTTCCACTGCAAGGTTATAAGTCTTCCTACCCCTATGCTTAGGTTCAAAGAAATAAGACAAAATACCAATTAATATCTCCTCACTTCCTCATGTGGTAGGATTTCAATAGTATGTCTTTGCTGCATTTAGTATGTTGACCCCATTCAAAGTTTGTAGAACTTAGATTTGGCCATACATTGAGATATGCATGTTTCGTTTTTTCATGGCCGTTGAGTTTTCAAGATTATGTTTATTTAGTAATTATACTTTTATCTACCGAAAATAAGTTTGATTAAAAAACAAAGGTTATAAACATTCTATATGATTAAAATTTTGTGTTGATGAGTCTTTTGTTCTTATTATATAAGATGTCACTAGAGTTACGTTATTGTTGGCCAACTTATCTCATAGGTAACCTTAAAAGTTTGTGAATAGGAAGAAATTAGAGGAATGAAAGTTGGGTAAAATTTATCTCATATTTTTTAGGGTAAAAAAAACTTTCATCCCAACCACATATTTTCGTGCAACAATTCATTCAAACCACACTCCATAGTCCATTCTTCCTTTTCATTCATCTTCTCCCTCCACCTCAACTTGAGAAATCAATAGAAACAAACATAAAATATGCATTTATAATTGAACTTCTAACTTATTGGTAATCCCATGTGAATTTAGGCTAGAAAGTGACTATAAGATAGGGATTGGAGAAGGAATTAATATTTAAGGAGTCTAGGAAGGAAGGAATGAAAAATGGGACAAGGGAAAGAAAGGAGGGAAAATCTCTCTCTCTCTCTCTAACTAATTTAAAATTTTATTAAGCTTTTTATTTATGACGTCAGAGATGGAGTGGACCATAATTAAAGGACCCAATGGACAGGAAGGGTAAAGTTTTAGACTATGGGTCGAGCACAAGGCCACGTGCATGATGAATCCGATACCACACCCAATTAATTCCCCTTCCAACTCCATAGGATCTCACAATACATTATCCTTCCAAACACATGGCACTTTCTTTTGATTTAAATACTCCATTTATGTTTAATCTATATAGGCCTCTATTATTTTTTGTTGGGTTCAATAACAGATTGAAGAACCGAACATATTACCTATAGTCGAGAATATATGTGTATAATATCAATCATGCTAAGCTAAGTTCATTTTGTATATTATCTAAAGTTTTCCAAAAAAAATTCAGGTGTGTTTTTAGTTTAAAAACATGGTACTTTTTTTTATTTTCCAGTTATATATATTTTGGATTATTGTGTTTTGAGATTTATTTCTTTTTTTTTTATGAACTTTCAGATGTTAAATCTTAGTTAGTGAATTTTTTTAAAAAGATGCTTAGAATTGTTGGATTTTTTTTTTAATGATTATTAAGGTCCCGTTTGATAATCATTATTATTTTTTTTTTTTTTTTTTTTTTTTTTTTTTTTTAAGCTTATTCTCACTCAAATTTCCTACCATATATCCTTCATTCCTTAGAAAGTATGAGAATATGAAAATACTATCAAACTTTTGGAAGCTACTTTTTTTTGTTTTTAAAAGTTGTTAGTGTTCCCCTACTTTCTTAAGGAAATATGAATATATTGTTGGTAGAGATATTATAGAAAATTTGGGTGAGAATAGACTTAAATTTCAAAAACCAAAAACAAAAAACCCAAATGGTTATCAAACTGGGCCTAATTAATTTTTTTTTGTAAATTTTAAAAATGTTTTGCATTTATATTTTTTTTTTTGTATTAATATTATTGAATGAATTTCTTGATTATAATTAACTTGACACTTATCTTAACAACCAAATTTAACACCAGTTTCACGGATTCGAACTCTGAAAGAGTTAGTATTTGTAATCTAGAGTATAATAATCAATTATGAAAAAAATTTAGTGCCTTAGTAGTCTAGAGTATCATAGTCAATTATGAAATTTTTGTTCAACATATATGATCACCTGCTTATTACTTAATATTTTTAATCGATCTCTTTGATTGTCCCTAGATTCAAATTGAACTAAACGATGGATAATACAAGCTTAATTCAAAATCCATTTGTTAGAAATATGGATATATGTTTCTTTGCTGGTTAGTTTTATTGTTTAGAGTAATCAATTTCAGTAAAGCGAATGGGCAAATTAGTAAATTACATTTTTGTTTGTGTGTTTTAGTTGCTAATGCAAGGGAGATATGACAACAAGGAGCAAGCCCAAATCCTAGAACAGTACAAATCAAAAGCAGAGTATTACCTCTGCACAATCCTCAACAAGAACAACGTCAGCAACGTCGACAGAACTCCGGCCGGTCTCCTCTTCATCCGACAATGGAACAACATGCAATACGTCTCCACGGCGGCGTTTCTCCTCACCGTCTTCTCCGACTACCTCCGCCGCTCCGACCACCGCCTCCACTGCCCCGCCGCCACCCTCGACCACCGCCACCTCTTCCGATCCGCCAAACAACAAACCGATTACATCCTCGGCGCCAACCCCAACAACATGAGCTATCTCGTCGGCTTCGGACCCAAGTTCCCGACCCGGGTCCATCACCGGGGAGCCTCCGTCGTTTCGTACCGGGAAAATAAGGCCTTCATCGGCTGTACTCAGGGGTATGACCACTGGTACGGCCGGGGCGACCCGAACCCGAACGTCGTCGTCGGGGCGGTTGTCGGCGGACCCGACTGTCAGGACAGTTTTTCCGACGAGAGAGAGAATTATATGCAGACGGAGGCTTGTACGTACAATACGGCGCCGTTGGTCGGCGTTTTTGCGAAGTTGTCGCAGCTTGAAGACACGGACTCGGGTCGGACTATGGTCGACCCGGTTCTGCATACTTCGTATTGAAAAGGTAAGGAACGGGAGAAATATATTAAAATATGTTTTCTTTTTTTAAAATATATAAATATAAATATGTGTGGGAAATGGGATTTAATTTTGGGTGAAATTGGAAAAGGAAAAAAGAAAAAGAGAGAATGTTTTTTTATTGGGTGGCTGAAATTAAGGAGTTGTAGCCCCAGCTTTTTCTTTTTTGTGTAGCTTCCATTTATTTTTATATATAATTTCTGTATAAAGGTAAAGTTCCACATCTTGTGGCTTTATTTTTGCATCTATTTTTTTTTTGTTGAAATATCTGTCTTTCTTCTTTTCTACCTTTTGTAGTTCAATAATATTTTGTATTATTCCTTTTACACATTTGTATTCCTAATTTAGTATGGGGTCATTTGAGCCTAGAGTGATTTAGGTTGAGTTATAACAATAATTCAACTCATATTTGAACCTCTTTTATAATAATGAATGAATTCATAATTTTACATTCTAACATCAATAACCCTCCATATTTATTTTAATTACTTTTTTTAAAAAAACAAAATATTATTATAATAACCTAAAGTATTTGATATAATGATCTATTATAATACTCTATTTTAAAAACTTTAGTTAATCTTGTTAAAATATGTAGTTCAAACTACAAGTTATTGTAGCATCTCGTATTCTAATAATGCTCTGATATGATAAATTTTTGGATTTTGAAATTTTAGGCTCTATTTTCTCTTGTTGTGGTTCTGATCTTCATCCATAATTCATTGACTCAGTCAAATTCTCCAAATATTATACTTCCAATATTTTATTATTGGGCCAACCATCTATGTTTGGAGCCCACAGGATAGGCTATGTTAGTGGCAGCCCATTCATAAATTTGGCCCAAGGCAGTTGTTGAGATTACAAATTTAATCTTTCTCATTCGAAAAAAATGGTTAAAATCAGAGATTTGTGATCTTCAATATTATAATTTATTTTTTGTAGTTGAGTAAATCTTCATACATTTATATATTTTTGTGATCTTGAATATTAGAATTTCATTTTTGTAGACAGTGTTTTTAGATCTCATTATTCAGATAAATTATAATTAATTAATTTTTCGTTTTGAGAACTATAATTAATTAATTTAAGGTTTGTTTGTTTAGTACAAATTGTGAAGAATAAGATCAACAAACTCTACATAAAGGGCACATTCACTTCAAAATAATATGAGAGTCAAATATTTATTCTCGACTTTCTAATATTAATTTATGCTATCGACTTTCTAATATTAATTTAAGGTTTGAACGTTGTCTATTGTCTAATATTAATGATAGAAAGAAAAGTTTTGATTCGTTCTACTTTTGATCGAGCGGCTTTGCAATAAGCACTTTTCCTATAATTGTTGTTTCGATTTTTGCAAATAGAAGGTTGAATTCTTACATTTTTACTCAAATTTATACGTCAAAATAGGAAACTTGTGTAAATTTCAAATTATAATATTCCTTTATTAATTATGATTAAAATTTAAAAATATTTCATATACATCAAAAAAAAATTAATTCTCATAGTTTCAATCAATTTCGCTCATTGTTTTCAATAAGTATAATTTGAATTGAAAATGACAATTTCACCCGATTAAAGACATTAATTTTATAATTATCCATTTAATTCGATTGAATCATTTTTTTTTTTTTTGTTATATTTAAAATCTTCTAAAAAGATATTTATGATTAAAAAATTGTTAGAGAGTTAGAGTTCATTGAGTCTTGAATAGGTTAGAATGTTATTTTCGATATATAGTTAGTAATTAGGTTTGTAGGAGATGTGGCAGAATATAACATTGAATAGAGCAGCAAAAAGATGATAGAAGTCATTAATAGAAGTTGAGAAAAGAATATATAAATTATATTATTAAAAAAGAAGAAATGTTGGAGACTGCATTGTTTCACACCTCATACAAACCTAATCACTAATATATAAAGAGAATAACATTCTAACCTATCCGAGGCTCGATGGGATCTAATGTTTTTTTTTTTATATAAACTTTACATTGATATTTACTGCCTCTCCAAGTCTTGAACGTCGTCGTTTCGATTGTGGGGATTACAATATTGAATTCTTCTGGAAGACCTTTCTCTGCTAAGAATCCGTCGAAATGAACTCAATCGGAATGTCGACACGTCACCACTCTCCGCCGTCGCCGAAGCCGGAGCCTCTCGTAGTTCCGGCAGAATCAACGGCGCCGCCTCCGTCCGGCAAATCGGACACGTGGAATTAGACCCAAACCATTTATCAATACATTCCAAATGGAACCCATGTTTACAATTGGGCAAAATTCTAAACTCCTCGCCGTCCACGGCGGCGCTCAGACACACGGCGCAATCTCCGCCGCCAGCGAAGTCTGAATTTCCTGATTGGTGCTTGTAAACGACGACCGGCAGCGACGCCATGACGAGTGGGTCGAGGCCGGAGTGCTGCGGCGGAGGAGAGTCGCCGGAGTCGATGAAGGCGAGAATCCCGACACGGCGGAGGATGGCGTGCCGCCGCGCTTGGCGGCGAAGGACGTAACGGGCGTAAATGTGAAGGGCGATAACGAGAAGGATGACGATAGAAAGGGAAACGGCGGCGGTGAGCATGACTCTGTTGTTTAAATCGTATGGGTTCCGGCGAGGGTGGAAGCCGTCAAAAAGGGCGGCGCCGTCGTCGTCGAGCGGCGGATTGGTGGCGGAGCTCATGGCCGTTGCCGCTCCGGTTTTAGTGAGAAGAATTTGTGGGATTTTGCAGAACTAAATGGTTGTATAGTTTTTTTTTTTTTTTTTTTTTTTGGATTTGCGTGGAAGAGAAGTTAAAATTGGAATGAAATTTCTTGCGGGAGAAAATGAGAAAAGTTGACTATTGAATGTTTGACTTTTTTCTCATGTCCAATTTTTCTTTCATTTTCTCTTTCACTCTTCTTTTTTTTTTTTTTAATTTCATTTTCTTTTTCCTTTCGTTGACAAATATTTTTAATCCAATTATTGTTTAATTAAAAAACATATTTCTAATTTTATAAGTATTGACCTAGTTATGATTAGTAAAATTTACGTAGAGTAATTAAGATATTATAAATTTGATTTTTCCGAACATTATTAAATAACTAATGGTTAAATATCTACAAAATAGTGGATATAAATATAGTTGGAGGTGTTTGGATGAGGTTTTGATGAAAAGTTAGTTTGAGGAGTTATATCTTGATCGGTTATTTTAAGTCATTAAAAAATGAACAGTTGTAGCAAAAAAATAGTATAGTTGTGAATTTTATTTTGAAAATCTTATTTGAATATAAATTTAAAATAGGTAGCTATTTTGAGTAATTAAAAGTATAATTAACAATTTAATAATTAAGAATGAGTTGTATTGATTAATTAGAAATAAAAAATTAGAAATAAAAAATTAGAAATAAAAAATTAGAAATGAAAAATTAGAAATGAATGGTTTGGAAATAAACAATTATATTAAATAGTTATGAATGAATAATTAGAGATAAATAGTTTAATGATGAGTTAATTTTAACAGTAAAAATATCAAATTATTTTAAATAGTTATTAAAAAAAAATATCCCATCTAAATTCTCCTTAAATATGGAAAACAAACATTGAGGTTTTTTTTTATATATAAATAAAGTTCTTTTAATTAGTTTTTCATGTTTGCTTAAAATAAAGTATATCATAAATATATTCAATTAGTTGTGATACTGTTATTTTTAAAAGCAACTAAGAAGCTATATATTTATTAAAAGATAAAATGTTCGACCCTTTCATTTTCTAAAAAAAATGGTTAAAGGGATCTTTGTTCGACTATATTAACTGCTTACCAAGATTTGGACTTTGGAGATATATTTCATTCAAGGTTTTAGGTTTGAGACTCGCTAATGATCGAGGACTGACTTTCAAAAACAAAAAAAAAACTACTCATTAAAAATGACATCAAAAAATAAGTTATTGTAATTATTTAAAATAATTTATTATTTCTATTCCCTTAAAATAATATTTCATTTATGATTATTTATTTTTAATTATTCACAATAACTTTTTATTGTTAACCATTTATGTTTATTTATTCAAATATTAATTTCTCATTTTTAATTATTTATTTTCTAACAACTCAAAATAATTTATCATTTTCTAGTTTTTGTCTCTAACCCTTCCACAAAAAAAAAAAATATATATATATATATATTAATTAAATGACTTTCAAACGAGTTTATTTTGCTCTAATTTCTCCATTTTGTTTATTCAAACAAATTATTATAAAAATTTCAAATTTTAACTACTTAAAATAATGTTTCAAAATAACGTTTTATCCAAACAAACACCTTCTAAATATTTTTTAATATAAATATGATTCAGTGGTTACAAATTTGTATTTTCTCTCTAACGTTTACTTAATCGTGTGTGATTATTTTGAAATAATAATAATAATAAATAAATAAACTTGCTAAACAATTTATAAGGATAGACAATCATCAAATTTGTATTAAAGAAAAAGGACAATCCATCAAATTAAACATTTGAAGGGTAATAAAAATTTAATTAAATCTTGTACAATTTTTTTTTAATTAAATCAAGACAAAATTATAAGAATTAACATAATAATTTAACCCGAATTTATCTCAAAATTAATAGGCAACAAAAAAAAAAAAATAGTTCACATAACTTTTAAACACATAATCGAATTTCGGGTGAGATTGTTAACAATTATGAGGGGCGGTGTGGCTAGCACTCATCTTGATCGATGTTTTTATTCAATTTTATATAGAGTTAGAAATATTAACGTTGAATTATTTTATATTTAATAATTAATATTGGTTCAGATTAAATTTAAGCTGTATTTTAATATTTTCTCCAAAAAAAGAAGAAGTTGTATTTAAAAAAAGAAGTTTTTGTCTTGAGGTCGTGGGTTTATTAACTTTATTTAATAACCAACAAAAAATACGTATTTAATAACCAAATCAAACCAATTAAAAAATGTATGCAAGTCAAAGAAAACAATTAATTTCATATGTTCATTACCTTTCAATTTTAGTTTTATTTGTAAAATAGGCTTTTCAAACTCAGCCCAGCCATAGTTATGTTTGAAAACTTCTGTCATAAATTTGTAGGCTAAATATATATTTAGTTGTTAAAGTTATTATTAAAAATGCGACACTAAAATTAAATATTTAAAATTATATAAATTAAACCTGAACAAACTTGAAAGGTAGGAACGGAAATAGTTTTAATTCAAAAAAAGAAAAGAAAAAAGGAAATAATTTTTCAAACTTTTATTTATATAGAAAGTCAAATTTTAAGAAGGAAAAATAAGATGATGAAAGGAGGACAGATAACAACTAAATTGGATTTATATGAAACCGAAATTTCTTGCAAATTTCTAAATTCAACAAAATGAAGAAGCACGAACCGACTCGTGTGTTTTTTTTAGTTAAAATACAATTTTTGTCCCTAAACTATCATTATTGTTTCATTTTAGTCCCACAATTTTGCCAAAAATTTAAAAATTGTCATTAAGTTAAAAAAAAAGTTGACCGTAATTAAAAATGTGATGAATTGATAAAAAAATAAAAAATAACATATTCTTCCTTTCCTCCTCTTTCTTGCTAATTTTTCACCCGTCTTTCCATTTCATCTTCCACCGAGGTTCATTAATATTTCTTTAAAATTACAAAATAAAAACACCCACACATTTTCGAAGCTTATTTGATCGACTAACTGACTTAAAATCAACCTGCCCAACAAAAAAAAAAAAAAAAAAAAATCATATTTTTAACTATGGGCAGGTTGATTAATTGAATATAATTTGTGGATGTGTGAAAATAAATAAATATTTACATATATTAAGATATAATATTTATCGACGTTAGTGAATATTTAAAATTAATGAATTCAAGAAGATAATATTTGTTGAATATAGTCTAGGTGTGAAAATAAATGAATATTTATAATATTTATGTGAATATTTTATGAAGGTTGGTGAATATTTAAAATTATAGAATTTAAGAAGATAGTATAATTGAATATAATTACGTATGAAAAAAATTCAACATTTACCTGAATTATTTGATTGTATATTTTATGGCCGTTATTAGAATATAGTTAATTGTATTTATTTTAATTAAATTATAAAATGAGTTTAAGGGCAAAAAATTCAAAGGAGAGAATGACTTTATGTGTAAATATGTAAAGTGACTCAAGGAAAAAATCGTCTAAAAATGTTTTTTTCATTAAACCATATTTTAAAATAGTATGATAATATTGGATAAGTCAACTTTTATTTGAGAGAATCAAAAGTTATTGGTTTAGTTGTCATTAAAAAAAAAAACTAATGTAATGTATATTAATTATTATTTTTACTTGATATTCATTTTTGTTGTTAATAATGGTTTACTATTGGTTTTTATTTTAGTTATAAAGCAATTCTGGTAAATAATTTAAATATGTATGACTTCTTAGTTATTATATGTACACGAATGTCGTTAAAGTGTTGAATTTTTTATGTAGAATTGTTGGTCTCCTTATCTTAATTTGTATTTATATATATAAAAAGGAAGTTCCAATAATCTAGTGATCAAAATGATCTAAAAACTAATAACCTTGCCAAAAAAATAGTTATTTTTTTAATGAAGAGAAAGTTAAGTTTTTGTTACCTTTATTAGACATTTATTCATATTCTATTTTGTGAAATTAATTTGATTGTTCTGTTTTCGATTTAGCTTAAAAAATGAACTAATAACCTAGCCAAAAAATAGTTATTTTTTTAATTCATAATTTTTGTACAATTTTTTTTTAGGACATATCTTGTAAATGAGGATAAACACTAATTTTCAAGATCAAATTTATAAAGTTGGTATTAAATGGACATATAACCAAATAGTGAAATTATTGTGTCACTCGCCAATTTTTGTACATTATTAAGTGGAGGAATAGAACCAATTATGGACACATGTATATTGATTAAATTATGATTATTTTTTTACGTACCTATGTTTTTCTTTCTAAGATACAACTAAAAGATTAAACAATAATCACTATATTAATACATTTTTTTAAAAAAAGTCACTATATTAATACGCCAAATTAAACCTAACACAACCGAATGTTCTTATAAAATAAAAAGACGAGCAAAGTTTATGTCAACAAATACTTAAAACTAAATTCGAATTACCTATTACATTAGCCATAATCCTTTTTATTCTAAGAAAAAAAATAGCCATAATCCTTTTAGAAAATTTAAATTAAATCTACTGGCACACCGAAAAACGGCACCGTTTCTCCACCTCAGGTCTGCGACGGCCTACGGAATCCCGACGACTGATCAACCTGGCCGTCGAGCGCCGCCGCCGATTTTTTCCGTAACAACGGCTGCTGCAGCCACATCCCGGCGACTCCTTCACCGTACTCTGCCGGAATCGAATCGGCGATCACCCGTTGGTTCCTCGCCGGGGAGTGTTTACCATCTTCCTCCGACGGAATTACCCGAGAATCGCGAAAGTTATGGAGAGACAATGCGAGATCTCGAACCGGGTCATCGGGGATCCGAATCAACCCCGCCGGAAATCCCCGGAAACCGACAGACGCTGTGGCAGAGGTCGCCGGAAAGAACGATTCGAAGTTCCCGGCGGCGGAATGCAACTTTAACTGGGAATCAAAAACAGAGTGCTCTGTTTCCCCTATTTTCCGATCTGGGTTTTGAAGCTTATGAATGGCGAATTTGGCGTTATTGATTAGCCAATCGACGGCTTTACTGGGCTGGTCGTAGCCCAAGCGGTTCTGCAAATCGTAGAACCGGATGGCGGTGAGAGCCGAGAGTCTTACACGGCGGTGGCGAGGGCCCTTGGGCGTGAACACTTTGGTGTGGCGATCTTTGTGGGAAGTAGATCGGAGAATCTGGTCGCCGGCGCCGGAGTTCATTTTTACCGGTGGGAGGTTTTGATGAATAGTGTATTGGTTGTGAGAAAATGATGGAAACAGAAGGAGGGGACCAGTGTTGTAGCTGTGACTCATCTGACATGGCTAACCGTTTTGCTGCTCTTAATTTATTACATCCACTATTCATGGCCATTTGATTTATTTATTTATATATATATATATATATATATATATATATATATATATATTTATACATCTTTTGCATTCGAATTTTTTAAAGGGGTTTTTGGAGGAATAGATAAATGGATACAATATTTACGACACTAGCTAAATTTTAAAAATTTAGCAACTATAGTCAAATATATGGTATAAGTAATACTTTTTATATTGAATATTTAATACATAATACAATATGATGAGTATTATTTATACTGTATATTTGATCATTGATGTAATTTTTTTCAAATTTGTCTAAATTTGTAATTATTTTATTTTCAAATTTATCTAAATTTGTAATTATTTTGTAAAATTAGACTATCCAGTACAATTTCCCTTTTTCAAATTAAATTGGTTTATCTTGTGTTACTTAAGATGAAATTCATTGTATTAAAAAATCATTTGAATCTTTAACCAAAATTTACAAACCAAGCTTTTGGAAGCACAATTCAGATTAAAAACAAAAAAAAAACTACAAATTGAGTAGTAGACTTGATTTCTGGAATATAAAAAATAAGAAGTTAAATAAATATCAACCTAAATAGATTCAAAATTTGTGTATTTCTGACCTAAGAACAGATCATTGGTACCATGCATTAGGGGAGGGAAACTCAACCGATCGATTATAAAAAGGAGATTATTGTATTAATTCTTAGTAATTATTTTATAGATATATTCTACCAAAACATTAGTTTGTTATTTTGTTATTCTTTTTATTTAGAGTGTTTGGTGCAACGAGTTGTTATTCTTTTATTTTGTTATTGTATTAATTCTTAATAATGGTTAGGTAAGTTTTTGATAATTAAGTTTATTCCCACTTAAATTTCATACATTATGTTCCACATTTTTTATTATATATCCATTATTCCTTAAAAGTAGGTGAATACTAATCAATTTTCAAAATAAAAATTATTTTTGAAAATTATTTTATTTTATTTTTTTTCTTTTAAATTTTAGTTTGGTTTCTATAAATATAGATAAAATCACTTAAGTAGATATCAGAGTAAGAGAAAACATATGATAAGATATGTATTATAGACTTAAAATAGAGAAAACATATGGTAAGATATGTATTATAGACTTAAATTTTAGAAACAAAAAACAAAAAATTAAATGTTATCAAAAATGGCTTAAAAATTATAAATTCAATTTATAATGATAATTGATGTAGGAAATAATTTTTCATCAATTTCTTTTTGTTTAATATTCCAATTTTGTAACGTCAGTCAAATTATCTTGTACAAATAATTAAGATGTATGTAATCAAACTCAAACACATACAAATATTCTTTAAAAAAAAAAAATCAAAATCAAAATCTATCCTCACTTATGGCACTAAGTTATTCCTCACCAAAATCAACCATTAGTGAGTTGCAAATGAAAAAACTATTTATGAAAATTTAATTGAGTTGTATATTTACATTATTTTTAAAAAATTTGTTATGTATACCAACTTTAAGGTTCTCTATTAAAATTATAGCACATTTTTATCAAAAATTCGTTTATACCAAAATTTTGAGTGATTGACTCAATCAAACTCGATCAATAACTAATGATTGAACTCAATCAGTTTGTTAAGGGATTGAGCTCAATTGATTGAGTTCAATATCACTAGTTATTGATTGAGTTCGATTGAGTTCAATCACTCATAATTTTGATATATGTGTAATTATTTTCAATTTTATGCTATAAATACAATTTTTTAGCTCATTTTTATTATAAATGAAAAATCTTTTTATTTTTTTTATAGTTAGTTGGTGAATTTAGCAAATATTAAAAAAATGGTAATCAAATCCATGTTTGTTTAAGTTAGAGGCCCAATGGGAAGTTTAATGTAAAAACCAAATTCTTTCCTCTTCTAATTTTTTTTTAGCAAACTCTTCTTTTATTCCTTTCTATGTTTTTTTTTTTTTTTTTTGCACATTTAACATATTAATAATAAAGTTTACTTCAATGTTGGAAACTAAGTAAAAAAAACGAAAAAGGTCATCACCAATTTCCTATATACTTTATTTATTCATACTTCATAGTGTTCGCTTTATTGGTCCAAAATAACCCCCAATCCATTTTCATTTTAATTTACTATGTTTAAAACAATATATCATGTTACTGTTACATAACAATAGTAGTATAGTATAATTCTGCTGACCTTTTCTATTCTACTTTAATTATAGTGGGCAGAATTAGTACAATTTTTTAAGGATATTATTAGATAATATGAGATTCCATCTCAAAATTAATTAACGATTAGAAGAGTAACTCATATATCTTTTATATTGATGTTGGACTCTCCTACTTTTCAATGTGGGACATTTATGAGATCCTAACATGCCCCCCTCAAGATAATGCATCTTTTGTACAAATGTTTATATGTGTATATGTAGATGGTGAATCTCACATTCAAAAAGGAGAAATTTTACTATTTGAGCTTGTTCTTCTCATATGAATTAAGTTTAAGATAAAATTTCATATTATCCTATATAATATCCGAGTTTATTGAATCTAAATAGATATTCCATATAGTAAAAAAAAAAAAAGAAGTTAGATTTGATTGAAAATTGATGAGCAAGAAAAATCACTATTTTAAGTGAAGACGTCAACGTTTTTTTTTAAAAAAAATTAATCAGGACTATTTAGGATAGTTTGCGAACATATGGACTAATGTCATGAGACATATTTGCTTAACCTTATAATAATTGGATATCAAGGAAAAAATTAATTTTTAGATAGTTGATCCATGGATTGATCCAATTATCTCATGCATTTTAAGATCTTCTCTGATTACTAGGCCACTGCATAATGATTACAATTTCACATTACAATGACGAGGTAGTTTCACAACCATATTTTTACTTTAATTCTAACAATTTTTTTAAAAATATTTGGTATATAATAAAATATGAAATATTTAATTTAATTGAAAGCTATCGATTTTGCATTAAAAAAAACCTTATAAATTTCAAGTACTTGGTTAAAATCTATTAATTTCACTTGATTGAAATATATCAAATTTATTTATTTCACTTGATTGAAGTCTTATAATTTTATTTGTTTCACTTGATGGGAGTTTTATCAACTCTGTGACATTAACTTAATTTGATTGAATCATTTTTCTGTTATATTTGATTTTTTATTTCTAAACTTCTGACGTTTATAAAAAGGTTTTTTTTTTTTTTTTTTTTTTTTTTTTTCTTTTGTACCCAAGAAAAATTAATCTCCAATGTATGAAAAAAGATTTTGTTGATCAAAGATTTGAATCTCCACCACACACTTTTTTTAGTTTGATTTGGGGATTCGAATCTTTAAATTGACTCTGCCATGGTTGATTGTCTGTCTATTAAAATTTCTACATCCACTTATCCATAAAGACTTTGTTATGTGATAATATTAGTGGGTGTTTTATAAGAGAACTTTACTTAGCCATTACTCACTATCATTAACCTAATCAAATATATACATAGTACAACCATATATTATCTCAAAAAAAAAAAAAAAAAAAAATACAACCATGTATGACAACTTTTTGCATTTTTATGTCTGGTTCATCTTATTATAAGAAATTGTGACATATAATCACACAAATTTTAATTGCCAGAAATGATAAACATGAACTACATGGCTGGATTTTGTTTGGTTGGATGTTGTATTTTTGTATTTCATAGAAAAACTAACAATATGGCAACCACATCGAATAAGTATTCTAGTAGAAATTAATGAATTACCTTATTTGACAGATGTTTGAAGTCTTTTTAAGTTTTTTTTTTTTTTTTTTTTTTTTTTTTTTTTTTTTTTTTTTTCCCTTAGCTCTTAGGTTTCGTAACCTAAGGGGGAACTGTATGCAAAATCTCTTGGTATTTTTTGAGTTTGAGCTTAATTCGAATAATGAGTGGTATTTTTTAATCGGATATGTAGTGACACCAACTATTTAAACCAAAAGGTTGTCTTCATGGATGACTACAATTCATCAATTTATTAGAATAAAGATAGTTTTTTTTTGGGTTAGAAAATGCATATTTTACCATAATTATTTTCACTATGATATGATATATCGTGTACAAGTGAGATCCCCACAATATAGCTTTCGTGATGATACTTTTCTGAGTTCATCATTTTTTAATTCACATCTTAATTTCAATTTTATTTGACACAATATTCATTTAAATTTAGTAAGCTAGGAAATCATAATTAATAATATAAAATTTCATTAAAAAACAATAGTCAAAAGTAGGAATAACCTTTCTTATAAACAACTAGAATTTTCTCATATTTTACACATGAGATCCTCAACAAAACTCCTCTATTAGAGGCACTTATCTTGATATAACATAAAACCATCGATCACATCATAAATTGTATATAGTACCGATTAGTGTCAGTCACTTAACTCTTCACTCTTCGAACATAGTTTATCGAACCTCCATCTAATTTGTATCAGATTTCTTTTTTTTTTTTGAAAAACAAAAAACTCCTTCTCATTAAGAAACATTCAAGAACCTCAAACAATCAACCTCAACGCGAAGACAACGACAAGGGGAGATTCCCCCTCCAAAAAGCTAACAAATCCTCCACATAAGAGGAAAAACCACAAATGTTAAGACGCATCGAATGAGTCTGTTTAGCCAGCACATCGGCCACACTATTACACCACCTATTACAATGTAAAAAGTTCACAATCCCTAAAGAAGAAATCAGCCCTTTAACATCTACAACGATGTTGTTAAACTCAGAATAATCAATATTGTCACCAGAAAAAGCCTTAACCACCTCTAAAGCATCCATCTCAACAATAATAGGGGGCCTCCAAGGGATGTTGGACTCAAGAATGTGACTAAGCCCCTCCCTCAGCGTCATCCCTTCCAAAACCTTGACATAAAGGTTTTTGAATCCTGAACAAGATCCCATCAGCTTTGGCCTCCCTTTCCAATCACGAACAACCCAACCAAGGCCTCCAATCCCATAAGCCAAAGAAACATCCACATTCAGCTTTCAGCACCCTTGAGGAGGAGCTTCCCACTGAACCACGCTACTTCTTCTAGCCATCCGATTAACCATAGAGTCACCTGCAAACATTAATAAATGAGAATCAATAGCCCTAGTAATTAAACCACAAAGATTATGGAATTCCAACTTGATTTTATCATGGATGACTAAATTTCTAAAATTCCATAAACCCCAAATAACAATAATAGCTTTAAAGAGCTCCTCCTTAGGAACTTTCAACAAAATGTCATCCCAGAACTCACACCCATTCTCAACATTCCTGAAACAAAAATCAAAATCATTCAGATAAGGAAAGAAATATTTCCAGGTACGAATCGACATTTTACAACACTTAAGTAAATGTAAATTAGATTCACCATTCCGCCCACACAGCTCACAAATCACATTAGAGCTAATACCAACCCTAACAATATTGCATTTAGAAGGGAATGCCATTGGAAATAACCGCCCACGCACCCATCCTAATTTTATGAGACATCTTAAACTTCCAAAAGCTATTCCAAGCCTTGGATCCCACCCTAGAATCAGATACAGACTCCTTTTCCGCATTAGCAATATTTAACGCAAGATGATAGACACTTTTAACCGAAAAAGAACCCTTCGGATCGCAATTCCAAATAATCTCATCAGTTGAACCCCTCCTACTCAGGGGGAGTATTGATAATAACTTCCGCATCAGCAGGACCACAAATATTATTAATCGGCTCATTGTTCCAGCAATTGTCATCCCTTATCAAATCTGAAACATAGTTGTCTTGTCACTCAGAGTTGACCCCATAAACAAATGGGTTACCCGCTCTGTTCAGCCAATGATCCCTCCCAATAATAATTCTCCTCCCACTACCCACTTTCCATCTATAACCCTTCCTAAAAAGATCTCGACCCCACAAAATGCTCCTCCAAGCCAAAGAAGGGTTACTCGCAAGATCCGCATTTAAAAAGTCACCATTAACAAAATATTTACCTCTAAGAACCCTACTTAAAATAATATTGAGATTTCGAAGAATCCTCCAACTGTGCTTAGCAAGTAAACCTTGATTTAACAGATTAAGATCTCTAAAACCCAACTCACCCCTGTCTTTGCTCTTCCCCAGATTTCTCCAGCTCAGTCAATGCATTCTTTTTTTTCATTAGTATCCTCCCCCACTAAAATCTAGCACACAAGCTCTCCAAATCCTCATTAAACGATTTCGACAAACAAAAATAACTCATAATATAAGTAGGAATAACCTGCCCCACCGCCTTAATCAACACCTCCTCCTTACCACCTTTAGAAAGAATCCTCCCTTCCCAAGCACTGAGACATTTAATCAATCTTATCAATTAATTTGTATCAGATTAATCTTATCAAACGTGTAAGTTTGATCGTCAAAAATGAAATTAAAATAAGCTTTTAAACGTACGTCAAAATTAGTAAAATGTACTAAATAGTAAAATTGGCCCTCTACAAAGACTTCCCCTACGAGCAACTGAAAAGTCACAATCATACAAAAATAAACAAATAAATGTGTTACTTTTTAATCACACTCCACTTATACTAATCTATAATGTAATTTATTTGACGTAGTAAAATGTACTAAATAGTAAAATGTACGTCATTATATATAAAAAATTATACTTAAAATACTATCTTTGTTTCTTTGCTTTAATTTAGATTTTATTTATGAATATTTAGTACATTTTACTATTTTTGTATTGACTTTTTATGTTATTTGGATCGTTTTATTATTTTTGTATTGACTATGTTATTTTATGTTATTTGAATCAAATAATGTATTAATGTTTTACGAAATGTGCATTATTTACTTTCTTTAAACCTTTTGCTTTCTTTATCAAAACAATTATTTTCTTTACCGTCTGAATAAAAAACGGTTTCTTCTTTTTTATTTATAGACCTAATTAATATGAGTTATTATGGAGTTTCACTTCAAAGTTAACTTTTAATTCTATTAGATTAAATATCGGTTTGAGCTATAATCGAGAACATGAAGTTTCACTTCAAAATTAATTGATAATGAAGAAAATAATTCATATATATTATATATTGTTATGTTGTTTCTATTTTTTCTGATAGATACTTAACAACTAAGACAATATTAATGAATTATGTAAATTAATATGCATGATATTTTTTAGTTCAAATTAAGGATAGAAGACCACAAATCATATCCGATTCGATAACATATTTTCAAAAGTTATAGAGAGATAATTATCAAAAGATTTTAATTTTTTAACATAAAAGTACCGAAAAACTAACTGTAGTAGATAAAAGACCAATTTTAAATTTTATTGAAGTATCAAAACTAAAATTAGACATTAACAAGTAGAAAAACTAAAATCAAATGAATCCTAGATACATAAATTAAAATAATATTTAACAAAACAAAATTAGTCAATGAGAATAATTATAGGATATGGAATTCGAAATTCTACCCGCTTTTCTTAATAACTATTAGATATAAAGTTGAAGTAATTATGCAAATTTTCTCTCTTATATATTACATAATTACATGCAAAACTATGATCACAAAATCAATAACTTAACAGTATAAATATACAATGGTGTCTCCCATCATTTAATTGTTTTGTGAAAATTCAATTTAACACCATAGTTACGTGTTCGATTCTTAAAATTGATATTTGTTGTTTCTTTGCTTTTTAGAATATTATTTTGGCAGTCAAAAACTTCAGACCAAAGGCCGTGAATCAATTTTTCTTTAAAAAAATAAACGATGTCACTTTAAAGTTTAATTAATGTAGTACCATAAGAAAAAGTTATTGGATTTTATGTGTATTTAAGGGAAGAGAAGAGTTTAAATTTTTGGAGAGTTAAGGTTCCTTGATTATCTTATTTAGAATTTCAAAAAATTAATTTTAATTTCGGAGATATTAAGGTTTTTAATTATATTTTTTGTGGGAAAGGAATTATGGAAACTACAAGACAGTTGTTGAGGGGGTGGTTTTGTATCATGTTGGTTCAGGCGAACGGCGGAGCTCCGGCCAAAATTGTCGCCGGAAAATATTGTTTGTCGTCGAAACGGTATGTCCCCGGTGGACCCGACCCGAAACACCATTGAGATTCATAAGTAAATAAATAAATTCATCACTCCCTCCGATTCGGCGGTTGTTTCTTTTTTGGTCATTTCTATGCAGATAAATTACAGAAACTGATCGTTATTACCGTTTTTAGTTAATTCAGTTGCTCTATTTTTGTCTTACTTTTGTGTGTTTCTAAGTTGTTTTCATCTATAATGAGTTAAAGATTGAGAATACTAATTATACTTTTTGATTGAGAATATATATGTGTCCGCTCCTTAAATCATTTCTTCGGATAACATATTCTTAGGGTTGTTTGTAAAATTAATTTTCGCACCTGTCTCAAACCTAGGATCTTGAAAGGATAAAACTTAGGCGTTCGACTACTAGGGAACTTCTAACAACATACTCCTAGTAGTAATGAGAGAAGATAAATTACAATACCAATTCCAAGAATCGAACCCATGACCGTGAAGTAAAAATAGATTAACACCAAATCAGATAACCAATCGCGCCACCGACCCATTAAGTAGGTTATATATAATCAAGTGGACATAATTAACCATTATAAAGTAACTTAGTGAATTAAGAGAACTTTAAATAACTAAGAGTTAATGAATTCAATTCATAATGGTCTCCTGTCTAGTAATTAATTTTCTACAATTTTTTTTACGTCTAAAAATAAACGTAATTTAAATTGATTCCAATTTTTTCTTCTCACGTTTAATCACCTTACACTATATTTAAAATATTCTCAGTACAACAATATTCAAGAGTTGGAAGATAAACATCGTTAACCAAAAAAAAATGCATTTCAATCAATAGTGATTTATTTTATCATCGTTCCGCTATTATTCTCTTAGATTGCTTCGAACCTACAATTTATAAGTTGAGAATATATGACAATTACTAATAGACTCGATTAAGCGGTTTGAATGTTACAATGTTAAGAATCTTCATATTAAGAGGTGTGGAGACTTCTTAACAATTTCAAAGAGTTCATCATTTCATCACCAATTAATTTTGAAATGAATGAATACAATATCTAATATAAATCTTGTTTTTAGTTCACAACATTTATATGGGTGGGAACTATAAATGTTGTGAACTTGTTAGTTATCATATAATATGTTATTAGAACTCTGCTTTTTTTTACTAAAACTAATTAAATTTCTTAATCTTAGTTAAATGTAGCAATTCCATCATCTAAAAAACTCATTATTTCTACTCACATTCTTTATTTCATGGCGTTCGAACCTTTTTTCAAATGGATACAAAACTTTCTACGTCATGTGTCTCCAATTACTCTTAAATAAACATTAAATTAATACCCTTAATGACAAAGTTAATAGGTAGATGTCAAACCTAATCTTGTCAGATTTTGGTCCATTTTTATAAGATTAATGTTTTTTTAATGTTGAATTTAACGACTCTTGGAATAATTAAGGAAAGAGGGTCAAGTTGTGATTTTATGCGGCTAGTCGTTTAAAGAGATTCTTGAGACGACTTTATTATATAAAAAAATATTACCACAAAACATTAAAAGATACAAATATCCCATGTGCTAATCCGATTCATTTTGTCCCCATAAAAGACAGACTTCTCAACATATACCTCTCAGAATTGTTGTCGTCTCGTGTGCTTTTTCTTTAATCTTTTAGTTATTAGTATATAGACTAATTAATTTTAAAATAAAAATTTATATTTATTTATGCGATTGAATTGATCTACAACTAATCAACGAAACTATTGTGTCAATGACTTATTCAATGTTAAAGGTATGTACTCAAAAAATGAAAAAATTTACCATTTTTTTATATAAAATTGTAAAACAACTCATTCCATTGTTTCATTGACTTTGAGATTACACTCCATGATTTCTAATAATTATTATCAAATACTAAATTAAAATTCCCCTAAGATTATTGTCTTTTTTCATAGTACGAGATATTGTCTAGCTTGTCATGCATTTTTTTCTCTTGAGTTTTATTGAAAAATATTTCACACTCACCATTATATCTTATCCTCAACTAAACAAACACTATATTTTTTTCTTTCATATTACTAAAAATAATAATAATAATTAAAGTCACTAAAATTTATAGAAATGTTTTTTCAAGAGAATCTTTGAGAATTGTTTTTTGAGTTTAATGTTGATTGAGGGGGAAGGATCTGAATCTATACGTTTATTATAAAATGATCACATTCATATTGGTTAAACTAATTATATTCTTTTTATAGTACATATCAAGGACAAATATCAATTTTTGGGATCAGACATGTGACACTGATGTTGAATTGATTTAAGACCAAACAATGAAATTTATTGGAACACCGACCCATTTAGTAACTAATTATATTCTTTGATCGTATGATTATGAGTACACTCATATCATTATAATCTTCATGGTCTATCAAAATAAAGAAGTGACAAATTAATTTTAGAGTGGAGTAGTTTTACCGATTGAGTCAGTGGCGTAATGATTTCATTGTTTGGTTATAAATCAGTTCAACATCAGTATCACATGTTCGATAAAAAGAGTGGAGTAGTTCTAGTTAATTACTAGTTGATTAAAAAAAAAAAAGACTAAGCGCACTTAATTTACATTAAAATTTCCAAAAATGTTTAAACCTTTTCTCGATCGCAAACATCGTTCAAATCATACCGAATAATTTCTAAGAGATTTGTATGAGACCACAATAGTGATTCATCCCTTTTTTGGATATAATCTAATGCTTTTTAGGATATTCTAAACAACTCTTAGCCTTTGAAATTTAAAAGCTTGTGCCATTATCCCATGTTCTTCAATTAATAATATTGACAATAAAGGGAAAAGCTACTTAGGTTTTGGATAGAATTTCTATATTTTATTACTTTGTGTTTTAAAATTAAATACTTTTAGCATTGATGTTTCAATCCTATTTAATTTTAGTCATTAACACAACAAAATTATTAATGACATAGTGAAATGTTGACTAAGATCACAAATATATTAGAGGTGTACAAAAAAATTGATAACTCGAGCCATTTTGACTACCTAACCCAAACATAAGAATTAGACTATAATTTTATTTAAATTGGATTATGATTTTATCATTTTTGTTGAAATGAATGAGATCTTGGGTTGACCAATTTTTTAGTCATCCAACCCAATCCAACCCAACCGAATTAAAATTAATATGTGTGTGTAATTGTGGGTAAGATTAATAAATAGTAACCTAGGTTTAAGTATAATATCCTACTTTTTTTTTTTACATATTTATGGGCTTATGGGGTTGTATCTTAGAGAGAGAAAACAAGATTAACTCAACTTAATCTGACCTCAAATATATGAGTTGTTGGATTGAGTTGCTCTAATCCAACCCAATTAAAAACATGTCCATCCTTAGACTATACCAATTATAAATTTCAATATTACCGATAATATGATTATTTTAGTCTTACACATGATTTAATTTTTAAACCAAATAGGTTAAAACGAAAATCTAACCTGAAACACATTGCGACTAAAATCAAGCATTATTGATTGGAATGTCAAAAATGGAAATATTTGATTTTGAAATGTAAAAGTAAATAAAAACTTTACTCAAAACCTAACAACTAAATTAAACGTATTTTTCTTTTTTGATTACATATAGGAAGAGAGGGAACAGATACGATTCTCGAGAACGAACCTGTAATGTTGGTGTTGAACTCATTTACAATCAAACAATGAAACTATTGTGTTATTAAATGTATTTTTCTATCAAAGGGATAAATAGAGTTGAGCAACATTAGTTTAAACTTAGTAAATAAGAGAATACACACGGAAACATTCCAAAATAGTGTTGAACTAAAAAAAAAAGTTCAAAAAAACAGCAAGTTTGAGAACAAAAAATTAATCTAAAGAGTCAATGACAAAATTTCTGACTCACCCTTTACATTATCCCCCCACTACACTTTATAATCCAAAAAAAAAAAAAGCCTTTAATTGTACTATAAATCCCACCTGAAAATCCCATCTTTTACTCAAAATCATCGAATACAAACATTTCCAATGGCCAAGCTTGGTTCCAACACAAATTACCTTGCTCCATTACTGGCTGTTCTTTTCATGGTGATGCTTGTCGCCGCCGAGGCCGGCCGCCATGCGCCGCCGTCGTTGACGGCAGAGCTGAGCACCACTGAGGAAAACAGCAGCATTATGATAACCATGCGTAAATTAGGTTATACCAAAATGAGAATGGAGAATTTCAAAAGGGTTTCTTCTTCTACTGAGAGATACACTCCTGGAGGACCAGACTCTCAGCATCATTCTCACACCCCTCGTTTACCTTAAAACTCTAATATTATGTCCTGTTTTTTGTTCTGTTTTTTGTCCTGTTTTAAGTGTTTTTAGTTTCTAAAAATGTAATGTCAAGAGAAAATATCGTTTCTTTTGAGGAAAATATATATGAAGGAGATTGAAAGCAGTCTCGTTTGTGTCTCTAAGTTCTTGAGTTGTATGATCGTTGGTTGACTTTTCAATTAATTAGTGATTTACCAGAGTTCAATGTGGTGTAGAATAAGATTATAAACTATAAAATATGTTTTTTTTTAATTGAATAATATTAATATTGTTCGTGTTTCGCAAATGAAATAACTCTCACCTTTCATTGTTAAGAGGTAAAAACCTCTAGTTAACTTAACCCTTGTATAAATATATAATTATAATTAGATAATATGAGACTATATTTCAAAATCAATTGAAATAAAATTGACAATACAAATTTTGAATGACATTCCCACTTTCTAATATGAGATCATTATGTCGTATCAAAATACTGAAAATAGTGTATGTTTGGGTTTATCATTCCTCAAATCATTCCAAATTGTGGTTTGATCTCTTTCTCAGCTCTGACATTCACCTACATCCCCGTGTTTATAGAAGCCCACCCAACCTCCCAATGAAGCATGATTAATTTTAGTGTTCTTATATGATTGAACCACTAAAGAAAAAAAAATGTTTTATTGGTATAAGTAATATTTGTCAATTGTTTTAAGAATTTTTTAACTATGAATTTAATATTTACCAGATTTTTCTTATTTAAATGTGATACGACTCACTCATATACTCTTTTAATCTCGAGCATTACACAATTTTTTGATCAAACATTTCTTTGAATTTTATGTGCTTTGGCACCATAAAATCTATTACCAACAAATATTATGATATTTCATCTCAAAATATATTAAGGTGAAGGAACTTATCGACCCATTTTTATAAAGATAGCAAGCTGTTCTCAATAATTAAATATGCCTTGGTAAAGCACACTAACTTTTAGCTTGCTACAAATTTCTTCATTTTCAAACTTAAGCATGAGAAAATGTATGTGGCTTTTTATCACACCATTACGGAGTCTTCTTCTTATTTTTTTTTTGGAGGTCTACGTATGTTTTAAATAAACAAATTATTACCCATTTCATGGGTGGTCTTAATTGTAAAAAATAAAAATGAAATATAATTAGAGAACGAAATTTAAAAATAAAAATAAAAATCATAATAATCACCGTATAAAATTTTGAGATCTAAATTCTCTAATCATTAAAATAAAAAATAAAAAATCATAGTAGCCACCTACTAAATTAACTTTATATGAATTTTTCTAATATAAAATATAGTTGGATCAAAGATACTAATCAATCCATATATTAATTTAAAACATTCATTGATATATATCATTATTAAAAACTAGCTTTTTTTCTTCAAAATAAAATTATAATCAAAGCCTAAAACATATCACTAAATATTAGTCCGCTCGAAAGAACTGGCTTAGTGATCTTGATCTCCGCCACAATTGCATCAAGTTTGAATTGCTGGAGCGCATGAAATAGAACTGATGCGCCTCAGAGAGTGTCCTTTCCTTCTCAATCAATGCCCGTATGGCTTTTGATTTCTAGTCTGATTTTATTAGTAGCCATGATTTGGGATCATTTTTGTTTTTCAATTTTGTTATAGTTAAGATGAGAGATTCGAATCGATCTATAATACTTGGTTAACTTGTCGAAGGATATTAGTAAATTATACTCTTTGGTTTATGGAATTACAAAGGCAAGAAATTAAAAAGTTTTCGATATAATTATAATGGATTATATTTTTAAAATGACACATTAGCAAAATGCATCTAGGAGATCGCCAGCTTGATAAAGTATACAATCATTTTTTTTATACGATTCCATAATTTAATATTTTTGTGTGGTCTAATATATCCTTTTGACTAGGCTCACGGCTTCTTTTTTTTAGTTAATTGATCATTAGATTCCCCACCTAAAATAGTAATTGGATACACAAAAGGCTTGATCATTTTAATTTATGTTACCCAATTAAGATCATAACAACCTTCTATTATAATGAGAAAAGAGATATGGTAGAAAGCAAAAGGTTATTTTCTTCTTTTGGAAGCATCCAAATCAAAGTGGTTCTTGTCTTATTTGAAATTGCCTTTTCTTTGAGTTAATGTCTTTCATAGGATTTCCACTACGAATTTTATACGTTTTGTATACATATATTTTTTTGAGAAATATTTAGATAATATTCGGTATTATCAAAAATATAATGTCCATTTATATGGCCAATATTTTTTTTTTTTTTGAAAAAAAAGAGAAATTCAATAACCAAACCAAAAAAAGATACAACCTAATCTCCTAACGGAGGCAAAACCACAAACGGG
>JBBMEF010000737.1:0-29730 GCA_037832685.1 Sicyos baderoa | reverse complement strand
AAATTCTCCATTTAATGTCTCCAGGGGCAAAATCGAATTTAAGAAGAATATTTAAATTTAAAAATTAAATGGAAATAGAAGTTTGCAAAAAAAAACTTAAGTGCCTAATTTTGCAATTAGTTTTCATAATAGGTCTAGTAAGTATAATTTCCCTTTAAAATTTTAATAACCAGAAATGTATTATATTAATATATTGTTTTGTTCTACAAAGATATCAACAAACGACCGCATAGCGCAGTGGATTAGCGCGTCTGACTTCGGATCAGAAGGTCGTGGGTTCGACTCCCACTGTGGTCGAAATTTTTATTAATTTCATTTCTATTTTTCATCACTATCCTCTCCCGCTTTTTCCCAGCCGTCTTCTTCTAAAACCCAACCAAACAGAAATACACAGTTTCTGGATTCTAGGGTTTATCTCTCCTTCTTCCGCCATTTCAACACTGTAAGTTCTCTTCCTCAAATCTCATTCTCGTTTTCTTTTCTTAACAATTTCAATTTCATGTTTTCCGCTTTGATTTCTCTCCCGCTCCTTCGCTTTTCGAGGTTTTTCAGATCTGTTTTTGGTTTTGATGCAGACTTTCCCTTCCCCGTTTAGTATTCCTGAGAATTTTAAGGGAATCAAACTGATATCGAACCTCTATAGTTAACTTTGTGCTAGGGTTTATACACATTTTTGTTGGAATTGTAAGATTGAATCATGAATTGGGAATGTTGTGTCTCTGAGAGGTAGCGTGGTGGTTGAAGGTGTACTCCCCTCAAGTTCCCAGGTTCAAAATTTACCTGTGACGTTAATTTGTAGACATCTCCCGTATCTCCCGGTGCCTAGCCTAGGGACGGACGTGGTTAACCTGGGTATAATGGAGCGAAACTCCGATTTCTGACTTTCCAAAAAAACAAAAAAATTGGGATTGGCGTATTTATCCAGTCTCATGCAGCTAGGTCAATTTGTTTTTATTGTCTCCAAGGGGTGACAAAAGGGGTTGAAGGTTTAGAATTAGGTGTGCTCCCCTCTAGGTTCTAGGTTTGAAATTTATCTGTAGACTGTAATATTAATTTGTAGACACCTTTCGTGTTTCCATTTTTTCGATGTTTTCTGATGCCTGGTCTAGGAATGAGCGTGGTTATCTCGGGTATAGTGGAGGAAAGCTCCGATTTCCAATATTCAGGAAAAAAAAAAAAAAAAACTGAACTCCATTTTTGTTCTTGATATATTGCAGCTGGAAAGATCTTGTGTGGGAATTTTTTGTTTTGAGGAAAAATGGCATCAGTTGGACAGCCGCCATCCCTCAAGAAACGGGAGTCATCTGCTACTAGGGAGGAAGATCAGCTTATTATAACTCCTCTTGGGGCTGGTAATGAAGTGGGTCGGTCCTGCGTTTATATGTCTTACAAAGGCAAAATTGTTTTGGTATGTTTGAATTCATCATAATTTCCCATTCAGTATCTAAGTATAATATACAGAACTATAATGGTTTATGTGGTGATTATTCTTTCCTCTCACTTTTGGTTGATGATAGTTCGATTGTGGAATTCATCCTGCTTACTCTGGCATGGCTGCTTTGCCTTATTTTGATGAGATTGACCCCTCCACAATTGATGTCCTGCTTATTACCCAGTATGTATTTATTTCTTTCTATGTTTTCTTAGAATACTAACTTAAATGTTTGCATTTCAATGTTTTTCGTCCCCAAGGAACAGCCTCGTTTGTAGAGGCTTAAGGTTCCCAAGGTATCCTCTTATAGAGGTTCCAGGTTTGGAACCCACGAGTGAGCTTTATTGTAAAATATCTTGTTGTCTCTTGGATCCGGGCCTTGGGACGAGCCATGTCCCCTGGTATGTATTAGGATGAAGCTCGGATTCCCTATCATTAAAAAAAAAGCAAAATTAGTGAATGACAGTGGATGGTTATTTGCAGTGGCACTTGAGAAAGAGCATAAAATCACCGCCTTAAAATCTTTGCCCCTTAAGATAGAAGCCTTTTCTTCCTGATCACACTCTTTCTGGATACAATGTGTTCTGCATTTTATTGAAACTCATATCTTCTGATTAAAACTAATGGCTTTGTGAGCCTGGATCCTGACATGAGAGTCTAATGGTCACAGGTTTCTTTATTTTCTGACCTTTTTTGTGTTCTTTGAACTAAGATAATTTTATGCACACTTGTTTTGCAGCTTTCATTTGGATCACGCTGCATCACTCCCTTATTTTTTGGAGAAGGTACTTTGCTTTCTAATTGAATTGCAATGTGATTTTTCTTTGAGTACAGAAACTAATTAACATTAATATGATAGACTACATTCAAAGGGCGAGTCTTTATGACTTATGCTACAAAAGCAATCTACAAGTTGTTGCTGTCTGACTTTGTGAAAGTGAGCAAAGTTTCTGTTGAAGATATGTTGTATGATGAGCAGGACATTAATCGTTCCATGGACAAAATTGAGGTAACTGATTTCTCATAATGGATGTCTCTTGGCTTGCTGTTTCATCCATGGCGATAAATATTTACCAATTTTCTTTTTAGAAAATTTTAATGATTTTACCAAATTCATACCTTCTAATAGAAATCTACTTAACGTTTTATTTAGAAATATAGATTATCAAATGTATTTTCGTTACTCTCCCATAAAATAAGTATTTTCCTTCCTCACTATCTATCATCTGTCTCTTATCCCCTTCTGCTCTAGTTTTTTGTTAATTTTTCCATTAAAACGCTTGGTTCTCATAGTTTTATGGATAATAAAACAATAGGACTTGAGGTGGTATTTTGTTGCATTCATGCATTTTCCCTAAAATTTTAAATGAACTGTTTAAAGTGTGACATGATTTAAAAGTTATATTTCTAAAACATGTATAAGAATAGTCAACGAGAGCATGCTCCCGGTATGGTGTATAACCTAGTAACCAAGATGTTTTAGGTTCAAATCTTTCCTCCCACATTCAACACTTGCAAGATATATGAACAAATAGAATACCCTTCCATACAGTTTTTGAAGTTAAGAACAATGGAAATGCATAATAGTTTTTAAAACAATTTCTAGAAAGAGAGAAACCTCTTCAGTTATCAAGCTTGCCAAATGATTCCCCGCAAGCTTCTTATTGAAGGAAAAAAAAAAGATCTGTATGATAATTATGTTACTGGCCCTCGAGATTTTAATGATAGTGAGCAATCTATACTGGAATGCAGGTTGCTTTATATTGTATATAGTTGTCAATTGCATAGATTTCATCTCTGTGCGCATGATATGTAATGATGAAAACCGTAATCAGTTATCGTATTTAATAACACTGCACAATAATTGCAGGTCATTGATTTCCATCAAACAGTAGAAGTAAATGGTATTCGGTTTTGGTGTTACACTGCTGGTCATGTGCTTGGTGCTGCTATGTTTATGGTGGATATAGCTGGTGTCCGAGTCCTCTACACTGGAGACTATTCACGAGAAGAAGATCGGCATCTTCGAGCTGCCGAAATGCCTCAATTTTCTCCTGATGTTTGCATAATTGAATCTACATATGGTGTCCAGCTCCATCAACCTCGGCATATTCGAGAAAAGCGGTTCACTGATGTTGTACATACAACAATTTCGCAAGGCGGTCGTGTGCTGATTCCAGCTTTTGCCCTTGGACGTGCCCAGGAACTCCTCCTTATTCTTGATGAGTATTGGGCAAACCATCCCGAGCTTCATAATATTCCGATTTACTATGCTTCTCCTCTGGCAAAAAGATGTTTGACTGTTTATGAGACATACACACTCTCCATGAATGATAGGATCCAAAATGCCAAATCAAACCCTTTCAGATTCAAGCACATATCCCCACTAAAGAGCATTGAAGTTTTTAAGGATGTTGGCCCATCAGTGGTGATGGCTAGCCCTGGTGGACTTCAGAGTGGTTTGTCCCGACAACTCTTCGACCTGTGGTGTTCGGATAAGAAAAATTCATGCGTGCTTCCTGGTTATGTCGTCGAAGGGACACTGGCTAAGACTATAATCAATGAACCAAAGGAAGTTACCCTCATGAGTGGGCTCACAGCTCCTCTCAACATGCAGGTTCATTACATTTCCTTCTCTGCCCATGCTGACTATGCACAGACCAGCGCATTCTTGGAGGAGCTAATGCCGCCCAACATAATTCTTGTCCACGGAGAAGCCAACGAGATGGGTCGGCTCAAACAGAAGCTTACGGCCAAGTTTGCGGATAGAAACACCAAGATTCTTACTCCAAAGAATTGTCAGTCTGTTGAAATGTACTTCAACTCTCAGAAAATGGCAAAAACTATCGGAAAACTGGCCGAGAAGACACCTGAAGTCAGTGAGACTGTTAGCGGTTTATTGGTGAAGAAAGGATTTGCATATCAGATAATGGCATCAGATGATCTACACATCTTCTCTCAGCTATCAACTGCAAACATCAACCAGCGTATTACAATTCCATACTCCAATGCCTTTCATGTGATTGTACGCCGGCTCAAACAAGTATACGAGAGCGTAGAGTCCTCCACAGATGAAGAATCTGGAGTTCCAACGCTTCGTGTGCACGATCGGGTGACAGTGAAGCACGAGTCGGAGAGGCATGTCTCACTTCACTGGACATCGGACCCATTAAGCGATATGGTATCAGACTCTGTTGTAGCTCTCATTCTGAACATCAATCGCGAGGTTCCGAAAGTCATTGTGGAGTCGGAGGCTGTAAAAACAGAGGAAGAGAACGAGAAGAAAGCGGAGAAGGTAATCCATGCGCTCCTCGTATCACTTTTTGGCGACGTGAAGTTGGGAGAAAACGGGAAGCTGGTAATTAACGTTGATGGGAATATAGCAGAGCTCGATAAACAAAGCGGAGATGTAGAGAGTGAAAATGAAGCTCTCAAGGAAAGGGTAAAAACAGCATTCAGGCGAATCCAATGTGCTGTGAAGCCAATTCCCCTTTCTGCATCTTAGCCTTTTTTCTATATTTGGCACTGTATAAGCTGAACTGATTTGGATCTTTGTATCCAATGGTGACATAAAATGTACAAGTTTCTTTTTTACTTCATTATTTGTTACTACTTTTGATATTGTTTTGTTGGTTTGTTTGTCTTGAAAGTACTTATTGACATGGAAAGTGACATTAGATTTAAAGTTTGAGCCAATCCCATAGATTTGTTACTACTTTTGATATTGTTTTGTTGGTTTGTTTGTCTGTTTTTTTTTTATATCTTTGGGCCAACTCACATCTAACACTAGATAGATTATCTTTGACTATTTAATATTTGATTATCAAGAAAATTCACAAGAATGATTGAATCTATAACCTCTTACATCTCTATACGTTGAATTTATAAATTCTTAAATTTCTAATGCATTCTTTGATTTCTAGGTCGGCCAATCCATGATGGTCTGGTTTTTGTTTGTATGTTGTTTGTCCACTTGAATTTTGGTCATAGATTTATTACAACTATTTTGGAATTGTTTTTTTTTTTTTTTTTTTGTTGGATACAACAATTTTGGGGAAGGGAGATTCGAATTTATAAACTCATGATTACTAGGTTGTTCAAGATGCCGATAGAGCTATACTCTTGTTGGCTTCGTATTATTTTGATGATTTTTCTGTTTTTTTTTTTGTCTGGCCCAACTCACATCTATCTTAAACATTCAATATCTGGCTATGAAGAAAGTCTACCAGAAGAATCGAACCTATAATCTCTTAGATCTTTAATGTTATGAATTAAATTCATAACCTCTTTGACCTCTAGATGGACCAATCCATAATGGTTTTTGTTTGTAGGTTGTTTGTCCACTTGGATTTTGGCCATTGTCTAAAAAAAAGAAAAAGAAAAAAAGAGGGTTTGGGGGTGTAAAAGTCATATTGCCATATCATATATGAATGGTGTTGAGCAAATGACAGCAAGGGAAAGAAACTGAGAAAACTGGAAATTATATATAATAAATAAAAAATAATTTGTAAGTTTGTTTAATGTTATTAGCCTTTTGTCTTTTGCCTTTCCTTCATTTCTAATCAACCCCTCAAAAACTGCAACTCTCTCAGATTTTGAGAGAAATGTAATGTCAACAATGGCTTCCGCTCCGGGGAACAGAGATGTCTAACTTCGCGTCAATTCCATTCCCCTTCGCATTCCATTTTGCAACATCTCTCTCTACAAATCGCCATTGTTGGTATGCAATCTGTTCTTTAATTTCTTCAATTTTCCCTAATTTTTTTTGCATTTTCAGGAACTGTTGAATCGTTTTTTTGCGAGTTTCTTCGCTCGATTCGTAATGTGCTACATTTTGCTTTGCGATTTCGTAGATCTCTGGTATTTTAGTTTCAGCAAGCAATTATGTTTGTTTCGTATTTTCTCTCTCGGATTGCAATGCGGAAGCAGAAATTGTAGCTTTCGTGTTCGTAATTTCTTGAACCTGTGCATTTGCACTGTTTTCTTCTGTTTTCGGAGAAAAAAATTATGGTTTTAATCGACTGCATGTTTGTATTCGAGGATGAGGATCTTTTCTTTCTCTTTTCCGATTTCCTTTTTCGTTATTAGCTTGAACTTGAAATTTGAATCGAATTGGATAATTTGAGCTTGAAATTTTGCATCTATGGAATTTGTTGATAGATCGGGGTGTGGAGAGGATGGATTCCTCTTTGAGATCTGCCAAACACTACGAATTTTATCTTTAGTTTTCTTGTTCGTTTCGAAGGATGAATATCAATTCCTATGATTTTCCTTGACATCTAAATGTTGTAGAGTCCGACGGTATGTCCCGTGACATTAGCAAGTTGCGCGCAAGCTGACCCTATAACATTTAGATGTCAAAGAAATTGAGAGGAAATTCTTTTAGATAGTCTTTCTTTGTATGTTTTTACTCCCTGTTTTGGTACAACAATGATGCATGTAGCTAATCGGTAGTTTGGTGTTGACTTTTTTTTAGAGAATTTTGATGTTGACTTCTTTGATTTTGATTGACGTTGATGCTCTATTTTCTGAAAATTATATAATAATTTCTGTATGCATGGCTAATTTTAGAAGAATGCACATGCTGCTAGGATTTCAAATAAACAGCAGGAATTTTGCACATGGTGTTTTTTTGGATTGAGGAAAGATGTGTAGTGTATGGATCTTTCTTCGGTTATAAATCCGGAGTTTAGCTGATTTAGTTAAGGGGGTGTTTGGAGGAAAGAGAATATGAATGATTATGAAAAATAATTCTCTTACTCACATTTGGGCCACCAACAATTATTCCCCCAAAATCAAATATTCATTCTCCACATAATTTCATTTTTGTCATAACCACTTTCCATTTTTACCATACTCACTATTTTATTTTCCATATAATCACTCTTTTCAACCTTAACATAGGTAATGGTTCCCCATGATCATTCCATGTACCACAAACTGCACCACAAATACACGTAACAATTTTCCCTATAACATTTCCTTCACTTCAAATATAGATATTTATTATTCCTGTTTCTTCCATATTCTCCCTTGCATTTTCATTCTCTATAATCATTTTCGTTCTTCTTACTGATGTGTAACATTTGAAATTTAACATATAATATTGATTTTTTGCTTCTTTCTTTTGACAGAAACTTGGGTAGTAAAGGTCATGGAGAATTCAAAGGTGCTGTCAAACATGAGAAATATGATGTACTCTGGAAAGCAGCATGCTCTACTTCCTCCCAAAAGTCCATTTCATAGCGGTTCCTCTTCATATTCTGCTGATTATTTCCCCAATCCCATTATTGGGTCAAGAGTAGTGCAGAATCCCAGAGAGGGAAATGTGCATCATCATAGAACATCATCTGAAAGTTTTCTAATGGAGGAGCAACCTTCTTGGCTCAACGATCTTCTTGATGAACCCGAAACACCTGTTCAAAGAGGTGGTCATCGACGCTCATCGAGTGATTCCTTTACTTACTTAGACGCAGCAAATGTTTCGAACAAAAATTATACACAGGATGATTCCCAATGTAAAAATATATCTTTACCTTCCTGGGCATCTCAAGACTTTGATTTCCTCAAAGATCCAAATCAAGCTTCATTTCACATGAAAGCAAACTGGATCCAACAGAAGAACAGGACAAGGGAATTGCCTTCAACTACATTTACAACTAACCCATGTGCTCGCCCTTCTGCAAAAAGTAGCATTCTTCTCGAAACCTCGAGGTTGGTAATCACACCACAGGAAACAAATGGATTTTCGTCAACAACTATTGAAAAACAGGATTCAGGAGAAACTGGTCTGCAGGATCCAAAGTCATCTGAGAGAATAGATAGTCCTCATGTTAAGCCAGCTCCGGCGGATACAGATCATAAACGAGCTAAACAGTAAGTTCTGAATTACTTATTAATATTATCTACATTCTCCCTGCACATAATCTTGAATTCTGGTTTGAAACTCTCCCAGATGCTAAACCTGTTGCTCAAGTCTTCCTTAAGCTTTATGGTTTTTTTTTTCTCACTGGAATAAGTTTAACAAATGCCTGGCTAGAATTGTTTTTTTTAGGTAATTTATAAACTTGGTCTTGGTATGAAGAAAGTTAGAATTTGGTCTCTATGATTTTAGAGATTGCCGTTTTGAAGGGATTGTATGGATTTTGGTTTATTGGTGTGATTGAATGAAGGTGTGTTTTTTCCATATAAAAAAAATAAATAATAATAATAACCGGACTTGTTATGAATACAGGCAATTTGCTCAACGTTCGCGCGTACGGAAACTTCAGTACATTGCAGAGCTAGAAAGGAATGTACAAGCTTTACAAGCAGAAGGTTCTGAAGTTTCTGCTGAGCTTGAGTTTCTCAGTCAACGAAACTTAATTCTTGGCATGGAGAATAAAGCACTCAAGCAGCGATTTGAAAGTTTATCTCATGAGCAATTTATAAAATCCTGTGAGCCTCTATACTCTCAACTCAAGTTTTGATTCTAATGGTTTCATTTTTCAAAAGATGTTGAATTGTGTAAGGAATGTACCTTACAAGAACTCAGATCTGAATTTATGGAAATTACATGATAAACCTAAGTGAAAGACACTGAGAACTTTCATGAGTATTCTAACTCAAGACCTAAACCACTAAACAATTCCCTATCTAATCTTCAATCCACTCTTTCTATTATGCCCTACTAGTACCCCCATTAATACTTTTTTATTTTTTGATATCTGAGACTGTTTGGGCCAGCTTACGCGCACCTCAACTAATGTCACGAGACATACCGTTTGACCCTACAACATTTGGATGTCGAGGAAGCCCATAAGAAATTAATTCCTAGGTAGGCGGCCATCATGGATTGAACCCATTAATACTAATATGCCCTTGGATTGTTACCTTACAAATTTAGCTTCACAATAACTTATTTTTCTCTGTCAGTCACCATTTCCAACTCAATTTTAAAAAGAGAATGTAATTTCTATTACTTGATTTCTAAATATCCTTGAATGTGAAATTACATTTAGTTGAACATGAAGTGCTGAAGAGGGAGATTGGAAGGCTTCAAATGCTGTATCAACAGCAGCAGCAACCGCAGCCGCCACCTTCCAGCCACAAACGCACCAAGAGCAGAGACCTCGAGACGCAGTTTGCAAAGCTCTCGTTGAGACAGAAGGATGAACGTTCAGGTCCCGAGTCTGTAGCTGGTCCAGTTCAAATCTAGATTTGTAAGCCATCTAAGAAATGTGGTTTGTGGATTGCTTGTGCAGGAGGATAACAAGGGCTCATCAAAATGTCAAGTCTGTTCAGACATTTTGTTTGGTTGCCCTTTTGTAGATGTGAATGAAAATCTTCCAAACACACACCTGGCTGCCATTGCTGGAAAATGTTCTCATTTGGGCCAGTGACTTAGCAGGAGGTGATATCTATTATCTCATCATCTTTTATTGTTTATTATCACCATGTATTGAAATTCTAGGTGCTTTTTTAGTCCTTCATTCCTCTTGGGGTGATTATTATTATTATTATTATTTGAATATGCATCCATATTGTTTGGATATGGGTACAATGGTGGACTAACAATTGCTATTGAACAGTTTCAATGACCATACATGATATCTCCTGGTTGTTGGCAGAAGAAGTTAAAGCTTCACTATAAGCCATTAGAATGGAGATGTGCAATGTGTAATGTGTAATGTGTAATGTGTAATGTGACTTACACTTAGATCTTGCTTATTTACCACTTTCAGGAAATTATATTAATACTAATTATTAGATTTTGTGGGTGTCAACAAATGAGTTTCATTGCATGCTTTGCTACATTACCTACCTTGATAATATTGCCTACCTTGTGGTATCTCTAAAATTTCTCTGCTTTTTAATGAAGTTTTGATTCGTTACTTAATAGCTAGAGATCGCTTTTATAATTGGATGTTTTACCATATTTTGTAATTTCATACTAGTAATGAAATTGTTTCTTATAAAAAAACATCTTTTATTATATTGAACCAAAGTCCAATAATTTCATTCTGATAGCCTTTATATTGGTGCAAAGAGAGCAATTTGGGTGCATCCCGGGTAGCACCCCCACCGTGATACCTTTCATTTAGAGCCACACATCTTCTTTTTTCTTTTAACTTTTTTTTATAATAAATATAAAGTAAAAAAAGAGAGATGAGATGTGTGGCACCAAATGTGATGGGTGGTATCACCGTGGAGGTGCTATCCGGGGTGCACCCAAATTGATCTCTGGTGCAAATTATCTTGTGATTAGTGAATGGATGCAAATAAATTGTGATTGTCTAGTATGGAAAGGAAAAACAATAGACGAAAATAATATTTTAACCTTTATATTTTTGCACATGAATACCATTCGGTAACAAAATATGTTACATTGATATATTCTCGGGGAACAAACATGCCAACAAAGAAATTTTTTATTTAAAGTCACTCTAATATGCCTGACATAAATAGTATTAAAATAAGTAAAATTCATTTGTATATAGAAAATAACAAGTTTAAGATTTGGTAGTCACCATCATATATCTATGTCATAATATTAAAATATGAGTGAAATCTACTTTTATATCCAAAAATAACAAATTTCAAGATTTGTCTCTATGGAGTGGCGCAATAGTTGAAGACTTGGGCTTTGAGGGTATGCTCCCCTCAAAGTTTCAGGTTCGAGACTCACTTGTGAAACTACTCCTTCGATGTCTTCGGTACTTGGCCTAAGGACGTGCGTGATTATCTTGTTTTTTTTAAAACAAAAAAAAAACAAATGTCAAGATTTTGGAAGGTATAGAGGAGGTAGGGTTTATTTTTATCACATAAAAGTATAATATACTCCTCCTCCACATCATCTTATGAGCATAACCTATATAATATTAAAATACATTGTTTTATGCCCACTTCTATATACAAAATAATAATAATAATAATAAATAAATAAATAAATAATAACTTTCCCTCGCCTCCTCTACATCCATTGACCCACCTAATATAATTCAATTGATTTATAAGTTTATTATTAAGATGTCAACACTTCGAATCGCTTAAAAAAATGGATAAGCTTAATTCCACAAATACAAAACTAATAAAAAGAAACTATAATTTCCATCAAAAATTGATTTAATGCTTTATCACCCCCTAGCTTAAAAAAGGTTAAAATGGAAAAGAAAAAAAAGACTACTAATTTCAGGTACAACGAAACTTTGTAAAAGGGGCAAAAGAAGTTACATACAAGCCGCCCATTTTCAAAAGCTTTAATCTTCATACTCTGTTTCTTCATCATCATCTTCATTCTCAGCATATCTCCAACCCTCCTCCACATTCTCGCGGTCCTCCTCCGTTTCTTCACTATCTTCCTCCTCGTACGTTTCTTCCTTAACCTGCCATGATTTTTTAACAGCACTCATCGGGGCAGGCGACGGAGTTGCGCCTTTTCGCCGCGGTACTTTCGACGGCGGTATCTTCGAGTTTGGCTTCGACCTGTTCCGTTTCTGGTTTTTCGTGTTTGCACGTTTTCCGCCGCCGTAGCCGTCGTGATCGCTGCCTTCTATCTCGTTCTCCACGTTATGTGGAGCATGGCCGTTGTCTTCCACCAGATGTCCAGGATGCTCTCTTCTCAAATGGAGCTTGAGTTTGTATTCATGGATGTAAGCCTTTTCACAGCCTTCGTAGGGGCAAGCATATGGGCGGTCTGATGATGCTGCAGAAGCATAAGCTCCTCCAGAAGGCTTAGAAACCTTTGTTTGCTTCTCAGAAGGTGGTGTATATTTGATCACTTCAGCTGTCCCATTCTGTAAAGATGACCAGTCCATTGAATGTCAAAAATAGCAATCTACCTAGATTGACTGCAACTTAAAAAATGACC
Organism: Sicyos baderoa; assembly: GCA_037832685.1. Lineage (NCBI taxonomy): Eukaryota > Viridiplantae > Streptophyta > Magnoliopsida > Cucurbitales > Cucurbitaceae > Sicyos > Sicyos baderoa. The sequence goes on along the minus strand of JBBMEF010000737.1, from coordinate 17,449 downwards.
TTGCCATAAACAACAGAAAACAAAGAATTTTACGATGAAAAAAAAAAAATTACAATTAAGTTCACGGGTGGATTCCAAACCTGGAACCTCCGAAAGAGGACATACTATGGAGAAACCTCAAGCCTCTGCCAACAAGTGGGCTACCACTTGGAGACCCTATTATGAGGTGTTTGGATGAGGAGTTAGTTTGAGGATTTATTTTGAGAAGTTAGTTTGAGTACTTAAAAAGTGAAAGTTGTAGCCAAAAACTTGTTTGGACATGGTTTTTTTGTAGAGGAGTTAGAGTAAAAAAGTTGTTTGGATGTAGATTTAAAATGAGTAGTTATTTTGAGTATTTAAAAAAAGAATGATTAGAAATGAGTGGTTAAAAATGAGTTATTTTGAATGATTAGAAATGAGTGAGTAGTTATAAATGAATTAGTAAAAATGAGGAGTTATTTTAAGGAGTTACAAAAACTCGTTTGAATGTAGGTTTTCAAGGAGGAGTTAGTAAATCCTCAATTTAAATCCTCCTTAAATATGGCAAGCAAACACTTTTTTAATGTTTTAACAAACCAAAGAATACTTCGTATCTAAAATTAGATTTATTATTATTTTTTAAAATAAAAAACAAACTTTCCTTTAAGAAAAGAATATAGTTTTTTTTTAATATCCGTGACTGTCCAAATCAGCTTGTACGCACTTCGACTATTTTCAAGGGACATACCGCCTAACCCTACAACATCTGAATGTCAAGGAAATCTGTAAGAAATTAATTTATAGGTAGGTAACCACCATGGATTGAACTCATCTCCTCTTAGTTCTCCAAGTCACCACTACATCACTCTATGATAGTAAAAAAAAACATAAGAATATAAGGGTATACAAGGAGAACCCACAAAAGGAGGCACCTTACTAAGATGGGCCTCTAAGCAAAATAAGACATGATATTGTATACAATATCGTGTTTATTTAACTAAACTGATACTGTATACAAGGTATTATTCTCGAAAGAGAGCGCTAAAAAACATATATAAGGATAAAATTGGAAATATGTGAGAGCTAAAGTACTTTACTTAACAAAGTTGTTACCTTTTCATGGTGAGATGAAATGTGGTTCTTCAATTTATACTCATGGGCAAATCTCTTTCCACAATCAGAGTAAGGACAGATATGATAGTTTTCTTGAGAATGCGTTTTCATATGCGATCTCAAGTTGAAATCCAGTGAAAATGCCTACAGAGAAACATCTAAAATGTGAGCGTAAAAAGGTTTGCACTTCACGAGAAAAGAAGTAAGCTATAAGCACACAAGGCACGGAATTATCTTGCAGGCTAAACCAATTTTCTCGTAATGCCCGAACTAGCGCGCACAAAGCATATACTAGAACCCAAACAAATGCTGCTGCATACAACAAGAAACCTGATGTGATACAATTTCCAGTAAGCAACCAAGTCTGCTGCTGTTTCAGCACATTTCACCTCGAATTCTAGACGAAGTTATGGCATTGACACAATCCAAAGCGGAGATACGTTTCTAACCACGACTGACTTAACAACATGCAGATTAATCTCCTTCCCAAACAGAGAAGATATGACGTTCTTATCATGTTTTTTTTTTTTTTTCTTTCAACAATTCATTGCACGACACAAATGAATAAACTAACAAACAAAATTAGAAGAGATCTTTTCAGAGTGGATCGATTAATCACCTTACCACAGCCTTCATGAGGACAGACAAAATCTCTTTCACCTGTATGAATAAGATAGTGTCTTTTCAACTTCGAACTATCCAAAAATTTCTGCAAAAAAAAGGTATATTTTTCAGTGTAAAATTACAAGTTAACAAACAAGGAGAATTATTAAATAAGAATATGAGAAATAATTCATGCGAGACACTTTTTTGATGAATAATAATAGGGTATACCATATTCAAATCAAAATGATGGGAGTTAACCGAATAATAATACCACCTTATTGAATAATGATTCTCTAACACGAAAAACAGAAGAATTCCAAACATTAAAAGAGAATAATGAGTAAAATTTTATATTCTTTTGATAAATAGTTGGTTACTCCACAATAATAACAGACAAAGCTGAATACCATGCCAATGCCATACTTTGACAGTGAAATTCTTCAGTAATGACCTAATTCAATTATAACAAATCTGACAAAGAGAACAATACCTTTCCACAGCCCTCATAGTGGCAAACATATTGCCTCTCTCCATGAATGTGCGAATGCTTCCTCAAAGCACCTGCATCAATAAACGTTTTTCCGCACCCCTCGTAGCTACAAAGGAAAAGCACTTCAGTGGTGGGTTCCGGTTCAGGTTCTGGTGCCTCTGACTGCTTTACCTTCTCCTTTAACGCCTTCAATGTATCCTCTAAGCAAATAACAAGAGAAAACAAAATGTGTGAGACAATATAAATAAATAAAAATAGAAAAGGCAGAAGCATGAGCCTAATTCAAGTACCAGATGCATGTCCAAGATTTATTAAGGTCAGACATCCATTCCAAACAACAATAAAACTCAATCTATTTGTTTAAGAAAGGTCTTAAGGTTCAAAATCTACAAGCAGATACTAAACATTCTAAATCATAGGTCATTTTTAGAAAGATATCCACATAACACAAAGTCCCTTCCTCTGGATAATGAGAGGTCAGAGAGTTTTGAATCTAATAAGTAATAATTCGAGTAAGGAGTTCAAGAAGCTACAATTACAATGCAGAAAGCCTTTAACCACCAAGGGGAATAATTTTTAGCACAAGTTCCAGACAACATGAATTCAACAAAAGAAAATAACAGTGTAGTAAATTAGTAATGAAATAAACAGTACCTGTAACCCATTTGAAAAGAGAGCACTTTCCTCCAGTTGCAACAACATCTTGGGGGACCCTAAAAAATAATAGCAACTAGCATTATTAATAAGGAACTTACAAGTTACAACCTAAACACCAACAAAAGCATAGCTTAGCCGGCATAATCTATAAACTAATGACTAAGAGTTCGTGTGTTTGAATCTCCCCACCAAGTTGCAACCCAAAGGCAAGATTTCGATACATTACGATATTACAATTCTTTACCATTTTTTTCTTGAAACAAGGGTAACCATTCCCGTTCCTAGGCCAGGCACCGGGAGACATCAAAGGAATGGAGACCCAGGAGGTGTCTACAAATTAATGTTACAAGTGAGTCTCGAACCTGGGACCATGAGGGGAGTACACCTTCAAAGCCCAAGTCTTCAATCAACTGCGCCACCCCTTGGGGACTACAATTCCTTACACCATTCGACGATACAAAATTCGACTTCTTTCCTAATTAAGTGAGTTTCATTTGTTTCTTCTAAAAGAAACTCTATTTGATTGTCATTCTCATTTGTCCAAAACCTAATTCAATCCCTTGATTTCAGCCAACACAGAGAAGAAGGAAACTGCAAGTGTGTCTACACATCTCACTTCTAAAGGAAAACACAATTGAGCTTCTCTAATCGAAAATAGCTGCGGAAACCATACACGTACAGTTCCCGAATTATGCCCTAATCGGAAAAAACAGCTCGAAATTACAAATATCTAGCGGGAAAAGAGAAATCGAAGAATGAAATTACCATTCCTTAATCCATTTGACGGCAGGAGTCTTGTTCTTCACAATGGATCGCCGGTCGAACAGATTGTGATTGAAGTGAGTCTCCATATCTCCGTTTCTGAGTCTCCAAGAAATTGAAACACAAAATCAATCCAATCGCTAAGAACTTCGAGATTTCAAGTTCAATCGATGGCGAAGAAGAGCTCTGTCGAAGAACAGATTGAGAGAGCGCGGGATGAACGAGCAAGGCGAGGGAGACGGAAGCTTTCAGGTTCCGTGTTCATGCCGGTTTACTGGTTTAGTTTGCTGGGTATAGCTGGACCGGACTTTGCCTGTAAAGAACCGTTTCCTTATCGCCGAGCCGCTCGGTTGATTGCATTTAGGTCCGATTTTATTCTAAAAAGTTTAAATCCGGAGAAGATGACCAACAAACCCTGAGTAGAATGTATATTTATTCTAAAAGTTAATATTTTTACTGCGAGTTTTTGCATTCCGGTCTCTTGATTGTGATTTTTTTTCATTTTAATCTTTAAACTATTATTGAAATAGTTAGTGACATAGTTAGTTTAATTATGTTTGACATCTTTAAATTTGTTTTGAAAGAATATTTTTTTATGAATACTTGATATCTTATAACATTTAGATAATTATGTTTGTTTTAGGGGATTTTGCATGTATGGCAAAAAATGATAATTACATCTATAGCACAAAATCAAAACTAATTCATTTATAACATAAAATCTAAATTCAATTCTATCACTGATTGATTTATATGAGTGACAATCAATGACAGACTTATTCTATCGCTCCTTGAATTTTCTACTAGTGATAGAACTCTATTAGTGAGTTATAGAGTTCTACACTAATAGAATTCAACGAGGGATAGAAATTAATCTGTTATAAATAAATTATTTTAGAAATTGTGCTATAAATATAATACAAGAGGTAGAATGTGCTGCTGATGGTAAATTCTCTTGTTTTTACAATATTTATATAATTTTCTATATTAATTTAATATCATTTTAATTTATATCCTTTAAGTATTATATATTTAAATAAGTTTAGTTTTTTTTTAAAAAAAAATACTAATTTATTATATTTTTACCTATGTTATTTTGCTCAACCAATTCATTCATATCTCTTCATGATTTTTTACTTCGATTTAAATATGAGTTTCTTTAAGAAAAAAGTATTTAATTCTAATTTTGATGACATAATAAATATTTTTATATATTTTATAAGCTCGGATAATATATTTATATGCAAGTTTAACCAAACATTAATTGACATATATTATTGATAAAATACAAGTGTAATATAATAATTAGTGAAGAGTAAAAATGTCTTTACGGATCACCACTACATAGAAATCTAGACATTCATGTTTTAAAATACGTGCATCTGCTGCATTGAAATCTAGAAACTCATGTTTTAAAAGGACATTGAAATCTACTGACATCTTGGAATATCAAGGTATCTCACATTACAACAAAGCGAATGAAATAATTTAGACATTTATTTCATGAGAATTTTGAATTATCTTAAAGTAAACGACTCTTACAAAAGAGAAAGAGTGATCGATGGAAGGAGGTAAAAAAAATTGGTTTTTATTTTAATTTAGTTTAAACATTTGATTAATTTTATAGGTCCACTTTTGAACTTAGGGGTTAAATTGGACAATTTGAAGCTCGAAGATTGAAAATTGGACAAAATGTATAGTTAAAATTGGAGATTTGAAAGTTGAAAATATAACACCAAAATGATGTTTTTAACCTATCTTTTATCAAATCAAACAATTATATCCTTTTGTTTAGGAAAGGAAAATATATAATAGTCAACACCAAGTAAAATTAAAATGTTGATATTTTGCATAATACATTGACCAAACACGATATCGTAATTATGGGTGTTTTTTTAGGTAATTTTGATTGTTTTAATTATTGATGTATAAGTCAACATAGTAAATTGACACCGAAATCGACATGTCGGTTAATCGGTCGGTCGGTGTCAGTTAATGGCAAAAATTGACACCGAAACCGACATGTCGGTTAGACAAAAAACGCAACCGAACTTTTTTTTTTTAAAAAAAAAATCGATCGGTCGGTGAAGGCGGTCGGTTAATTCGGTTAAATCGGTTAATATTTTTTTTTAATTAAAAAAAAAAATCAATTTATATATTTTAGTTATCTATTTATTAGCGAGAAATTTATAATAATATTTTGTCCTACATAATGATTTACATATTTTAGTTATCTAAAGATTAAACGATGAAAAAAATTAGGAATTAATTTGAAGAATTGAGTATATCAAATATTTGGTCGGTCGGTCAGGATTTTTTAAAATTAATTAACCGACCGACCGACTTTCGATTTTTAAAGGGTATTAACCGACACCGACCGCCTAAAGTTGAAAACCGACCGACCGACTCAAAATCGGTCGATCGGATCGGTTTTCGGATAATGTATGAACACCCCTTAGTAATAGCTCAATCGGCATTGTTGTACACTTAATGAGTCTAAGGTCTTGGGTTCGAGTCTCCCCCTCAATACACAACTAAGCAAAGTTATAAATTCATTCAAATGAGTCCTAACCTAATAAAAGAGTAAAATACAATAGGATATATTATCATCAAATAGGTCAATAAAACTCTAATAATTAAGTGAAATATGAACCATTGTCACTCAATTCATGTAGTAGTAATTTTCGGAAGGATTGGAAAAAATTTACATTAAAATATTTTAATTCTAAAAATTTATCTAAAATTTGAATTATATCCATTAAACTAAGTCATAACAAATTGAAGTATAGATTTTTTTTTACCAAACAATATTTGAGATACAGATTCGAATATTTTTGTTACTAAATTATAAAAGAAGTCATTTTACCCTCACGCTACTAACAAATTTTAACTATGAGTATTGCGGATTCGAACCCTATTACTCTCGATGACTATTTAAATTTATTTTAAACGAAAAACTTTTACACATTTGTTAGTATGTAAAAACATCTCAAAGGTTAGCAAAGTTGTCTTTGCCCATGACTAGCTTGCATAGTCCTTCACCTTGTGCAAGCCCATGACCTAAGAGCCCTACAAGCTAAGGTTATTGATATGGTCCTTGCACTCACAATTTTGCTATTGAACACTATATAACTCGTGCCCCATTTCATTCACCCTATTCGCATACGCACTATTTTCGCGCGTCAAAAATTATAAAATAAATTAACTTTTATATCTCACCAAACCTATCTCAATTTTAGCATAGTATTTTTATTGAGGGAGAGAATTATTGAGTATTGTGAGATGATACATATAAATACAAATAGCATAAGTTTGAATGAGTAGTTGAAGGCTATATATGAAGAAGTGAAGTGTGTAATATGTATTTGTGAGCATGCCCCTATTCTATTATTTACAACCCATTCAAATTCAACTTTATAATATTTGACATTTAATTTCATAATGGAGAAAGGGTTTATAGGCCTACCTTATCCTTAAGGTCAACATCAATAATGCTTTGAGAAATCCAACTGCCACTAATTAAATTATAATTAATTAATTATTTCCCAAAAAACATCAACCCTTGACCAAGCCAAGAGTATCATGTCTGCCTAATACTGGGAGTTTTGTTTTTGTCCACTTTAGATTTGGACTCTTTCTTTTATTTTTATTTTTAAACTATATTTGGCTTCATCTTAAAAATGCATGATTAAAAATAAAAATAAAAATAAAAATGTGAGAAATATTTTCACTTTTTCTCCTTTTGTACGGTAAAGAATTGATGGTTAAGAATGGTTTTTTGGTTAAATTTTAAATTTAGTCAATGATTTAAAAGAAAAAGAAAATTAAAATTTAATCTCTTTAATGATAGATAAAAATTATATGAGTAGGTTTCAATGGTTTCAATAATAGCAGTATTTTTCTTCTTCTGAGAAGTCAATAATAGTAGTGTTAATTAAGTAATTTATTAAATAAAAAATGAGTTGAAAATTATAATTTAATGTAGCTCATTAAAACATCGATAATTCAATTTTATTCCATCAACTATTTAACACACTATCCAAAAAAAAAAAATACAAAAGATTGCTAAAAAAAATTGTTTCATTTAGACCTCGTTTGATAATCATTTGGTTTCTTGTTTTTTGTTTTTCAAATTTAAGCTTATTTTCTCCCAAATTTCCTACAATTTGTTTCATCTTTTCTACAATGAATACATATTTCCTTAAGAAAGTAGGGAAGACATACCAATTTTTAAAAACAAAAAAAAAAGTAGCTTCCCAAAATTTGTTTTTATTTTTAAAAAGTTGATTAGTATTATCCTTTGAAATTTTTGGCTCTCAATGACCATAATTCCAATATCTTACAAAAATTCAAATCAGAGTATGTTTATATTTTTTTAATTCAATAATTCGAATCTTAATTTGCTTACTCCATTATACAAAGATATCTACTTTATTTTTTACTATGGAATGGAAACATGATAAAATATTTAAAATAATATTTTTTTTTTGAGAATATTATTTAAAATAATATTGGTATGACAAATTTTATGATTAAAAATTAATATTATTAAACTTGTTATTTAAATTTTAAAAAATCTTGGATACTAATAACTTGATTTTTTTCCTTTAAAAAAAAACTCACTCTCATTTAATCTAAGCCTTGTGTCACGTTCTTACCTATTTCTTTTTTCTTCATTTATCTTGGATACTAATTTTTGTTTGGGATAACTATTGTATTACATTTGTCAGAAATTACACAAAAATAACTATTATTTTTAAAAAATTTATCCAATCATAAATTTTTTTAATATTTCAACATAATTTTTTTAACTAAAATCAACCTAAGTTAACCGTTATTTTTGACTAACGACCTTAGCCGTTATTTTTAAAACTAATGGAAGTAAATTGTAATTAATTTTAGAACTAATTTTTATAATTGGATCCATTTTTAGAAAGAAAATTATAATGTAACCTTTGTTTTGTATTCCTCATTTTGAGCAATTAAATCCCACATTGTGAAATTGTATATTAAATTTCAAAGGAACTTTTGTTGGTTCAGTGGTGGCAATAGCTTCAAATTTGGGTGCTGCTTTTTGGCCTGTTTTCGCAGCGTTCTCATCAGCACCACCAAACCGGACCAAACCGGAAACAGCTTGTAATTGACTCGCTCGATGCAGCACCAGCTCGCTTCAATGGCTTCCACAACCTCCGCCATTGACGGCCGCTTCCCCGGTTCCCCGACCACGCACCGACCCGCCAATTCCAATGCCGCTCTCGTCCTCCCCTCCAAATACTTCGGCATCGCCACTCTCTCGTCGTAGATTCCTTGGAAGTTACGTTGTTCGATCAATGGCACCGCCCACTCCACGATCCACACCGGCGACTGCGAGATCTCCATCGCCTTTCTTCCGCTAATTATCTGTTGAATCATGTTAAATCAACTCTTCTTGAATTGGAATAAGAAAATATCCCAAGAAATAACTGAATGAGGGTTATAATCTAATCAAAATGTTAAGTTGATAGATTAAAATGTTTAAACATAGATTAACTCAAAACTTCAAGAACATGTATGGATAAACAACCACTATTCAAATCATTATATTATTTTTAGTTTTTCTTTTTCTTTTTCTAAAAATGATTTTTTCGTACCATCTTTTTAGGCTTTCATGCAATTAATTTTTTTAAGTTTTTCTATAACCATTCATTCAAACGTAGTTTTTCTACAACTACTCTTTCATAAAATTGTTAATACCTTCTATTTTTCTCTTGATTTCCACAAATATTTATAATGCATGAAATATCAAATCTCAAAAAATCTCCTAACAAATATTAAATAATATCTAATAATATTCAAATGTTAAATCTAACAAATCCTAAAGAATATCCTATTGATATTTATTGCGAACATAAAACTTTATCCAATCATTTAAAAATGACCTAAAATTTCTTTTTTTTAAAAAAAACCCTTTGTCTAATTTTTGTGGTAAACAAATATCACCTTAAACACTCATCAAATCTCACATTAAACCATCCATTAAGTTTAACACTCAACGAGTATTGACATAATTTTCATAAGACTACTCAAAGTCCACATAAAACTTGTGACTCAACCACTACTAAAATTTGTGACTTTTTTATTTCAAAAAAAAAAAAAAAAAAAAAAACTTATGACTTTTTTCTACCAAATCCAGAATTATACATTCTAAAAAAATATATAACTCAAAGTCTTCTTTTCCAATATTAAATCATTAATTAAGCCGTGAGTAAATAAATAGTATTACATAAACTAATTAACATAAAATAAATTAAATTAAATGAAGAAAGATGAATTATTATTAGGAAATTTGTTGTGTATACTAACTTTAGAATCATCTATTAGAATTATAGCATATTTTTATCAAAAATTCGTTTATACCAAAATTCTGAGTGATTGAACTCAATCTAACTCAATCAATAACTAGTGATTGAACTCAATCAGTTTGTTAAGTGATTGAGCTCATTGTTAAGTGATTGAGCTCAACTGTATTGGATTGAACTCAATCGCACTCAATCACTCGACTACTTTCAATATTTTGATATATGTGCAATTATTTTCAATTTTGTACTATAAAAGTAATTTTTTAGCCAATTTTTATTATACGTAAAAAATTCTCTTATTACTACATACCTCCAACAAAACAACCCCAAAACTGAAAACGTCGGACTTGGTGCTAAGTTTAGCCGGCGTGGTATAGCAAGGATCCAAATACCCAATGGTTCCGGCGGGTTGACCGGCGTGGCCACGGCGGTCAACGGCGAGGCCAAAATCCGCGAGCTTAAGATTCCAATCCGAATCAAACAAAATATTCTCCGCTTTGATATCTCTGTGGATAACCAAAGGGTCAGCCTGGTGAAGAAACCGAACGGCGCGAGCAATCTGCGCGACGATGCGGAGCCGTTGCGGCCAAGCAATCGACGGCTGAGATGAAGCGACGGAGAGAAGCAGGTCGTGAAGGTTCCCATTGGGCATGAACTCGAAAACGAGAAGCTTGTTGCTGAGGAAGTCAACGCTGGTGCCGAGGAAGTTGACGACGAGGGGTGTTTGGCGCAGGGTTGAGAGAACCCGGGCCTCGTTTTCGAGCTGGCTTGACGGTAACGGCTTCTTCACGGCGACCACGGCGTGGTTTTGGAGGGTGGCTTTGTAGACGGAGCCGTGAGAGCCCTTGCCGACGAGGTTTGACGGGGAGAAACCGTCGGTGCCGTGGAAAAGGTTTTGGTAGTCAAAGAATTCAATCATTTTTTTTTTTTTTTTTTTGGTGTTTGGGAATTGGATGTTAAAGAAATTTTTGGGTGATAAAAAAAAAAAAAAAAAAAAAAAAAAAAAAACAGAGAAAAAGGAGTTTTGTGTTGTCGAGGGAACATAAGGGCTGCCACGCCCATTAGCGCTGCTACTTCGCTTTATTCTCCACTTTCTCAAATTCTGTGTTTTTTTTAATTCTATGAAAATTAATTTGGAAAAATGTATTGAATGTGTTATTCTCTATTTGTATCAATAATTATATATATAAATATATATCAATTATATTTATTTTGTTTAATAATACTTTCTTATAATAATATATTAAAGCATAATAATTTTTTATTTTTTCTGAAAATGCATAATAATTTTTTTCTTGAAATCATATTAACAACACATATGCATAATATACTATATTAATAAATTATACAAATTTTCCAATTAATTTTAGGTAGGTGACATTCTTGACCACTTAAATGTTGCATGATATATATCTATTATAGTATGACTTAATTGGTCAAAAATGATTTTAGAGTGCATAAGATGATAGATTCAATCCATAATAACCACCTACGAATTAATTTCCTAAAACAAAAAATAGAATAATGAAGAGGAAGGAGATGGCAATCTTAACTCTTGAAATGAAATGTCACAAATCAAGATAAGTAACGCGTTAACTATACAAAAATGTAACAATCTTCGAACCCGTAACCGTGGAGTGAAAATGGATTAACACAAAACCAAGTCCAATCACACCACCAACCCATTTGATAAATCTTTCGTACTTTAATTGTGTTGAATCAAAATCATAATAATAATAATAGTGCCAATTAATCTGATCATATATCATTTATATATGAATAGTTATCTCCGCTACTTAATTTTTAATAATTACAAATCTTATGAATTATTTTTAATTGTTATGGAATTATATGTGTTTTAATTTAACTTTCTTTCAATAAAGTGGACCAAAATTATATTCATATAATTTAGCAGGCCCTTGTGTTGTGTATTGACATCGTGGACAAGAAAAAGCGGTTAAGATTGGGAATTTCCGAAATCTTAGATTGTTGTTTTAAAATATTGGTTTTAAACTAATTTTAAAATGTCCGATAGCTTTTGAATTTTTAATTTTAATCTAGAGAGTATAAGTTGGTTTTGTTTGTCTAGAATAAATTTTTTAATTTTGTGTCTCTTACATTTATTAATCTTTAAAATGTTAATGATTCAAAGACCCATAAGGTATTAATATTAAACCCCTTTTAAAATTCCATGATTAATATATTCAAAAGTATGGAGTTTTATTTGACATTTTTCTGAGTTCAAGATTAAATAGATACAAATATCAAACGAAAAATTGTACAATTTTTAATATGATCATATTTGTAATAATTAGATTTCTAAATTTTTAACTTGGTTAATCACTTTTTTTTTAATGGATTGATATCTCTTAGGGCATGTTTGCCCCATGGATAAATGGTGGAGTTGGCTTGACTTGACTTCTATTTCATGTTTGCCTCGTAGACTTTCATAAGTCCATCTAACTCATTCCCAACTCCACGCGAGAGCCCCACATTTTTATTTAAATATTAAAATATTAAAAAACTACTCAATATTTATTTTTTTATTTAAATAAAAACTTCAACAATTCACTTTCCATCCCATCAAACGTAACTTTATTATTAAAAAACTATTAAATGTCTATTTTTTTTATTTAAATAAAAATTTCAACAATTTTATTTCCATCACATCAAACATAACTTTATTTTTTCTTTCGTTTCCCCCAAACATAAACTTATTTCACTTATCTTCTCTTCCCATCCCAACTCAACCCAACCCAACCCATCCGTCAAAGCCAAACATGCCCTTAAAGTTTAACAAATGTTGCAATTGTTTTTTTTTTTTTTTTTTTAATCTACTTCTCTTTCCTCTCTCTCTATATATATTCTAATTAAACTAGTTTTTTTTTTTCCTTGAGAAGCTAATTAAACTAGTTCTTAAACTCTGAGTTATTTAAAAAAATCTTTACGGACTATATTGCTTTTAGTATTTCTGGAAGTTCAATATTTAGGATCCATCCAAGCTAAAGTGTAAGAAAGAGTTGCCAATTTTCACTAGTATTAGAAGGCTTTAGAGAGAGAAAAGATGAGTACATTTCAACAAAATTACTCATTTAAAATTGGTTAAAATCTCTCAAATTTAACTTAAAGAAATTAATTAGATTAAGCTAATTGATCAAATTAAAAGTTTAAGGCCCCGTTGGATAACCATTTGGTTTTTGGTTTTTCAAATTTAAGTTTATTCTCTCTCAAATTTCCTACAACGTGCTCCATCCTTTCTACCATTTATCCGTCTTTCTTTTAAGAAAGTAGGAAAATACTAACCAACTTTTAAAAATAAAAACAAATTTTGAGAAGCTACTTTTTTTTGTTTTAAAAGTTGGTTGGTCTTCCCCTACTTTTTTAAGGAAAGATGTATATATGGTAGTAAAGATGAAACAAATTGTAGGAAATTTGAGAGAAAATAAACTTAAATTTGAAAAACCAAAAACAATAAATTAAATGGTTATCAAACGGAGCCTAAAATTTTAATTTTTACAAACATGGTGCGAGTAATTTAGACTACCGCTCAAAATATAGACCTTACTTTCTTTTCGTCTTGACATTTCCTACATCTTATACGATATGACCATGCTATTAAGAGGAAATACCATCTATCATAATTTAGAAATGCAGCGAGAAGAATAATGGGCAGTCAGCCATGAATGAAGAAAATACGTTAAAATACTATTTTAGTCCCTCAATTATCACCTTTGATTTTGTTTCATTTTAGTTCCTAGACTTTCAAAAGTCTAATTTTGATCCCTCAACTTTTCCAAAAGCTTAAAAATGGTCATTGAGTTAAGAAAAAAAGTAAAGCATAATTAAATATGTGATGAGTTGGCAAGAATAAAATAATATCATCTTCTTCCTCTCTCGTTTTTCATCATCCTTCCATTTCATCTTCTTATCCATTAATTTCTCACTCTCATTACAAAGACCATAATATTTTTATTCAAAATTATAAAATATAAACCCTCGCAAAATGGTAATTGAGGGACCAAAATGATAACTAAGAAATCAAAAGGTTGATAGAAATTTATTGAAGAAGATAATGGTGGAAGCTATGTGCCATCACGCCCTTCAACCCTAGGCCATACACATATATATGGTAAACTATACATTCTAACCTAAACTCCATTAGGCTTATATCAACACTAATAATCATAATCAATCTAACATTAATCCTAATCTAATTTAACCACTCTAACACCCTCCATGATAAGTAAATCGGAAGAAAAGTGTATTTTTTTAGCATGACTTACATATATATTTAGGATCTCATTAAGAGGAAGTGTATTTTCTTATCAGGAGCAAGTGTAACTTTTACCGAATGAGTCAATAGCGTAGTAATTTCATTGTTTAGTTGTACCAGTAACAATCGCGATTTATTTATGTTCTTCTTTAAACTCATTTGCTTTATGTATCTACATCATTTGCATGTATATCCACTTTTTTATGTTTTTGAAAAAGGTCCACATCATTGGTTTAGCAAGACTTCAATTAGCTTCTTATAAGTTATATACCTATGCTTCTATATTAAGGGTTGGCGTGGAGTGGACTTTTCCAATTTAGGGACCATTGAATTTCAATTATATTTTTAAAAATTATTATTTTATATAAACCAAGGCTAGTTTAAATTATAGCGTAGTGAATAAATGGGATTTTCAATTATTGCTTCAATAATTTTGAATTATCTAACTATTGGGGTTTGAAAATTATCATTTCTGAAATTTTCAATGTCTTAGGTGGGTTTGTTTAGAAGCTGAAGGGAGGGCATTGAAGCCCACGAAACCCAACATTTTAAGTGATACTTTACGTTGCTCAAATTATTAAAGGGAAAATTTGAAAATTATCTTAATTTTGAAACTATCTCGAATAAATGTCTACGATTTGTTGGTGTTTAAATGTATGTCTATTTTTTATGCAAAAAAATAAACTCTACTTAATTAAATATACAATGGACTAATATACCCCGACTTTAAAATCATTTTTTTTTTATGCATTTTCCTTAAAATTAGAAATGAATTATTGTAACTACCATTCAAAAATTAAAGGAATTTTAATTTAAAATATCAAACAAACTTTTCATCAGAATCACAACAATTCAAAAAAAGAATTTTAATTCTTTTTTTGTTTGAATTCGTAATTTAGACATAAAAATTTAAAAAAAAAGAAAAGAAAAGATGAAATGTGCAAAATTGACTTTGATTTATTTTTACCTTATTGTACGTAAAACATACAACGCCCTCTCACGCCGCCGAACCTAGTTGCACCGAGAAGAGACCATCGCAAAAGATCACCCAAATTTCACCCAAATTGACACCCCCGTGGACATCTAGATGGCATTTTACCTGAAAAAAACCCAAATCTTCTCTCTCCCACATGCGACGCCTGTGAGTTGAATTAGAAATTAAAAAACAAAATCAGAAAACCCCCAAATCGTCTCATTGCATTCCCCCATTTGAATGAACCCTCACCCTCGACCAGCCTTCTCTGCTATTCGTCGCCGAACCAGCTTCCATCCTTCCGACCCTGCCCGACCCATCTGCCAACTCGCGTTCATCCTTCCCGACGCCCCTGCTCGTCGTAGTTCTACGAAGTACGAAAAATGAATCAAACGGTACGAATTTAAATATATTGGGGGGAAACAAAATCCCCTACATTCAAGGGATTTTGTTCGTCGAGATTATTACGTTTTAACTTACTTGTATATTTTTTAACTTTTTTTTTTAATATTTTGGCAAATAAACTAATTATTTTTAAGATTATTTTACAATTAAAGTGGGAGTTGTTTGCCCTCAAATCAAGGAGAGATGGTCAGCAACAATGCATTTCCAAATT
Source organism: Sicyos baderoa (assembly GCA_037832685.1). Classification (NCBI taxonomy): domain Eukaryota; kingdom Viridiplantae; phylum Streptophyta; class Magnoliopsida; order Cucurbitales; family Cucurbitaceae; genus Sicyos; species Sicyos baderoa. The sequence continues at coordinate 1,663 of JBBMEF010000737.1, read as the reverse complement.
TTAACGTAAATAGGAAAAGAATTTTTAATTTTTTCATTAATTTTGAAAAGGGTAGATATGGATCAATTTATTTATCTCACCTCAAAAATTGAATTTTAGACATGAATTTAAATGCACAAAATGTGTAGACAAAAGCTAGAGATTGTTTCAAAATTTAGACATTTAGTACCATTTCCCTTTATTAAATCTAGTCATTTATGTAGGGGTTGGTTTGGAGGGTGAAGGGAGGGCATGAAAGCACAGGCAGCCCAATATGTGAAATGCTAAAGCCCGCAACCAAAGTTGGGCCCAGGCCCAACAAAGTCGATAAGGAAAGCCCAATAGGAGTAATTGGGCCTACGACGTTTGCGCAACCAAAGGCGGCTGGTTCGGAGTAAATAATGTTAGAGAAAAGGAAGTGATTGATTGGAGGAGTGGAATTTGAGGGAAATTATGAAATCATGTGAGATACACGTGCGATAAAATTGAAATCATTTCATTTGTTTGTGGGTCCCAACTTCCAAGACCCAGCTTTGAACCGGACCGCCCAAGGACGTAGAATGGGACCCTCCAAAATGGTAATTAACTTGACAATTTATAAATTAAAAAAAAAAAAAAAAATCACACATTAGTAAAATCTAAAAAATAAATATAAATACAATTATTTATAATCATATACTTTTAAATAATATCGACAAAAATGAACGCTTATGATAAATATTAAAATTTGATAATAATTAATTCTAGTATTAATATAAATTTATAATACAATACTAAAATATATTTAATTATGAATATAAATATTTCTAAAAAATATCACATTTATAAATATTTTTGGGAGAATAACTCTTTCAATATAATAATAATTATTTAGTTTTATTAGTTTTATTGATGGTGGTCAAATGTTATAAAATCAATGATTTTTTTTTTTTTTAACTTCGAAATGATAAAATAAAGCTTATAAATGACAGCATGAATGAAAATCACTTTTTAAAAGAAAAAGTAGAGCCAAATTAAGGCTTAAATTTTAAGGTTTTGTTTTAAGAGCGAAATCAATGATTACATGACTTTAAACTTTGATGTAAATAAGTAAATGTGATTGTTTTCAAAAAAAGAAAAAAAAAGAAAAAAAAAAGTTTTCAAAAATAAATAAGTAAATGTGATTTTGACTATTACATAATTTCCGTCTCTGTCGGCAAGGCATCTTTTTGTGTACTATGTTTCTTTAATTTCTTCCCTCCCTTTATTTGGTTTCTATATTTGTCTCTCTTTTTTTAATTCAAAAATGATTTTGAGATGGTTTAAATTTACGGAATTTTTTTTTCCTTCCCTTTTTCAGTTCAAATTAAGAAGAGATTACAAATACTCCAAATCTTTTATAATAAAAAATATATACAAATACTCCAAATCTTTTATAATAAAAAAAATACAAATACTCCAAATCTTTTATAATAAAAAAAATATATAAATACTAATACTAATACTAATACTAATACTAATACTAATACTAATACTAATACCGTAGAGTTAAATATCGATATTTATATTCACATATGTGAGTATGAAATTGATTTGGATTACAACTAATCAAATCATATCAATACTATCACTACTACAAAACTGAGATATGATGATTGTAAAAAAGTATCATAAACGCTTTAGATGATACTTTTTCGCCATCATT
>JBBMEF010000653.1:0-29841 GCA_037832685.1 Sicyos baderoa | reverse complement strand
CCTTTAGATGAATCGGGTTTATTTACAACTTGCTCCCTCTACAAAAATTTGAATTCTCATGATAATCTTAAAGATAGGGATTTTTACAAAAAAATATGGAAGGGTCCGCAACCAAAGAAAGTGAAGTTTTTTGCTTGGGAGCTTAGCAAAAATGCCATTAATACAAATGAAATGATTCAAAAGAAGTTTGCTAAAAGGGCTTTGCAGCCTTCCATTTGTGTCATGTGCAGATTGAGTTTCGAAACACAACACCACCTGTTCATGAGTTGCAATTCATCATCTAGAATCTGGAATGATCTCCTTCATACCTTCAACTGGTCCACCCCTCTTACCTAATACAACATCTGATTTGATTATTTACATGATTTTGGGGAATCCTTTTAAAGGTGACGTGGAAACATTATGGCACAACATCATTTTTGCTACCCTTTGGAATATATGGAAGGAACGAAATTGCAAAATTTTTACCGACGGCCACATCAACAAAGATCATCAATCTCTTATGGAATCTATCATTTACTCGGCTTTGTATTGGTGTCACTCAATTCCCCCTTTTTGTAACTATGACCTATCCACTCTAATCTCACAATGGCATAGTTTTATATAATATCTTATATAATATTATATTGTATCGATAGGATGTAATTTTCAATCATCAATGAAAATTTATGTGTTTCCTATCAAAAAAAAAAAAATGAAATAAATTATTCTAAAATATATCAACTAAAATGTAATATAGGTTTTAAAAAAATGCTATTGCTAACATGTACTTTTTGAGGTTATAACGTATCTGTGCGTGCTAATTAATGCATACCAACCTAAATCAATATGCATATGATCATTGGTCTACCAAGATCTTTTTTCATGACTTTAGTGCCCAAGCAGCTTAATGTAGCAGCAGAAGTTTGTGGGTCCATATCTTCTCCATTCTTCAGTAAAATAAAATGCATACATATTTTTGTTTTTATTTTATCTTTATGAGTCTTGTAATTCTCATAGTTCTATCGATAATGATCATGAAATTTTAATTGAAACCATATGTATGGCATATGATTTTCATATTTCCACTACTTTTCCTCCTTCTACACCTGTTCATGGATTTTCTTCCTAACCATAATTAGTTTCTCTTAATTTGAATGGAATATATATGTCTAGATTCCAATAAATTTAGTGTAAGATACATAACTTGTTCAATGCATGAAAGGAAAAAATCATAATAATAGTGAAATAAAATTATTAATGATTTACAGCTAAATATCATATTTACAACCAACACTTCCTCAAGCTGGTTTAAATATATCTTTTGTTGCCAACTTGTCAATCATTCTCTTGAATTGTACTTTTGGTAGTCTTTAGTATACACAACAGTTTGCTCTCTATTAGAGTGGGAGGGGAATACATATTACACCTGTTTCAATTTTCACCTTTGTGAAGTGTTTGTCAACTTCAATATGCTTGGTCCTATCATATAAATTAAGATTGTGGGCTATAGAAATGGTGGGGCCTTGTTGTCACACTATACACGTATAGAAGTTCCATTCTCCTTTTTGCAAAATACTTCCATCTATTACTTCTTGCGTCCAAATGTTTTTTGTTAACAATACTGTATGTTTAAATTTATGTATATCCAGACTGTCTTCTCTAGTTATTTGGAACGTGCAGTGCATTTCATGGAACTTCCTGGTGAAATACCTAATAGGTAAGTGTTGTTCAAAATCTTTTGTTATTAGCTTTCATTTTCTTTCTACCATTAGATGAAAATTCATACGGTAATAAGTTGATAAGCAATAATTGTATGAGAGACATTTTAATCGTTTCAGTGAACTACTCTTCTATATAAAGCAAAGAAGAGCCATACATTTTGCATGGCTTTCTGGAGCTGGCATTTATCATGGAGAGTTAAATTTTGGATCACAACGTAGGTAAGAATTGGTGATTCTGATTTTATCTTTGAGGGTATTAATTTAATTTCATATTATTGGAAAATTTCATAGATTTATTTTACGAGGTTCTTGATTATATAAAAAATCTTTTACTAGTTTCTTAATTTGAAATAAAAAGAAAGGAAAAATTCAAGCGATATAGCAAGTTTTAGTTAGATGAAGATTAGATTAGCTACATGAGTTTACATGGATCTACACAAGTTGCTAACGGAAAATATTTTCCCTTATTTTTGTTTTATTAATCCTATGAGTAGTCTTGGGTTTACTTTTTCTTAGAGATGCCCCCTCCCCCGATAAAGAAAAAAAAATCAAGAATGTTTCTCAAATGTTCTTAATACTTCAGCATGGATCTGAACGATATAATTGATTATATTGTTTTGTTAACAAGCCTTTCATGCTAACCTTATGCAGTTTATCTAATGGAGATGAAAATTTTGTCGAAAATAAGGCTCTCTTGGATTATTCAAAGTTGTCTGATAATTCTGGATCTGTTAAACCAAGTTCCATAGCTGTGTCTGAATTTCATTTCTTGCTTCTAATTGGTAACAAGGTTAAGGTACGTTGACTGAGCATTTGTTTTTTTTTTTTTTTCTTTCAATAAAGCTCTGTTTTAACTTGTGCCACAAACGTTCGGGATATTTTTTTAGTACTTAGTGAGGGTAACGTTGCTTTTCTATGTGTGTGTTAAATAAGTTGGTATGTAAGGGAAATATGTCCTTTTGAGATTTAAACGAGGTTTCCATGACCTTCTCACAAGATTTTCTGCCTGATGCATTTTTCATCTTTAATTATTAACTGCTTCTAGGTTGTAAATAGAATTAGTGAGCAAATCATTGAGGAACTCCAGTTTGATCAGACGTCAGAGGCAATAGCAAGGGGTATCCTTGGATTATGTAGTGATGCCACTGCCGGTTTATTTTACGCTTATGACCAAAACTCCATTTTTCAGGTATGTCTTCAATTTCTTTCATTCTTTCTTTCTTCTTCTTCTAATCCTTCTTTGTCTTTCTTTGGGTTTCATTTCACACTGCAATGATAAGAGAAGTTGTTTCCTTAATTGTAGGTTTCTGTTAACGATGAAGGCCGAGATATGTGGAAGGTTTATCTGGACATGAAAGAGTACACTGCAGCACTAGCTAATTGCCGTGATTCTCTTCAGAGAGATCAAGTCTATCTGGCTCAGGTACTGGATAGCTAGGTGCATTGTGAAGCTATTTCTTAAATTCAAGTTTCTTATCTTAATATTGTAAGATTTTAGCATGCTTCCATATGTTGATTCGTTTCTAACATCTGGTTGTGATTTGCCTATTTTTCTTTAACTACTGTAAGTAATGGTGCAGGCTGAAGGTGCATTAGCATCGAGGGATTTTCTCAGAGCAGCATCTTTCTATGCTAAAGTGAAATTCTTTTCTCTAACTATATTTCCTTATTGGTTTTACTAGCATGCATATTTCCTTATTGGTTTTATATATCTTTCTTAATGGCTATTGTTACGCCAAGTGACTTTCCTAATACGGTAATACCAAACTGATCATCTGATATGGTTGTCATATCAATCGAGTTTCTGCAGCTTACCATTGGAGTTTTTCTAGATGAATTGTTTTCTTTGTCTCTCATGTAGATTATTTGTTGTTACTGAGAGGGCATTTTTGTGCAGATCAACTACATATTATCCTTTGAGGAGATCACTCTGAAATTTATAAATGCTAGCGAACAAGTAAGGAAAACATATTTTCACTTAACCTTTGCAGCTTAATTAATGTGCATGGTGACTTGTTTATCCTTCAGACTGTCTTTTTCTTTTGTAAATGGGATTTTTTTCCTGTTTACATCTTGTTTCCAATTGAAACATCTGTGACCAAGTTGCTATTTTGTTGACACCTGGTTGATTTAGGGAGACATGCTAGATACTGTTTTTTCTAGCTGTCACCCTAAAAAATATAAATGCAGTTATGGTCACATTCAATTAAATATTAGGTATAACCTTAGATTCTTAGCCACGGTTAGTTTTGAAACATTCATTAGATTTTTCTGGCACAGCACAAGGTTCCTATATCGACTTGGTTTTGATTTTTTGCATCCTTCAGCAGATTTATTTTCTGACTTCTCACTTGCAGGATGCTTTGAGAACTTTTCTGTTGCGGAAACTTGATAATCTTACCAAGGATGATAAGTGCCAAATAACAATGATTTCCACATGGGCAACTGAGTTATATTTGGATAAGGTTTTTGCTCTTGTCCTAGACATATGACTTCTGAATGGAAAATAGTAGTACTATTTCAATTAGAATAAATTTCCCATTAACTATTGGGGCTCTTTAAAGTGAAATACTTGAAAAGTTGTATGATATACAATGTCATATAAATAGTCTGCATGTCATTACTTTTGTCTGATGTAAATTCTGATTTTTAATTTTCTCCATGATTTCATGGAATGAAAATTTTATGCCATCTCCCTCTGAAGGAATAATGTTGGAGGACAAACAGTTAAAAGGAGGTTGTAGTACTCTGTACTTTTATTTTTCTAGGTTTCAATTATTTCTCTTTGTATCTTTAGATAAACCGTCTACTCTTGGATGATGACATTGCATCTGATGGACATAGTACAGAGTACCAATCAATCATTAAAGAATTTCGTGCTTTTCTTAGTGATTGCAAAGATGTATTGGATGAAGCTACTACAATGAAACTCTTAGAAAGGTACTCAGTCATGTTATCTGCCGATGTTTTTTTGTTTTATGGATGCTGGTAGAAAGTAATATGGATAAATGGTGATTAGAAAATCTTTCTTTTTTTTATTGGACAGAACATATCTCTCTTTCTATAATCTTCTGTTGAATAATTTCAATACAATAATTTTAATTTTTTACAAAATGATATCCTTCAGTTATGGTCGGGTTGAGGAACTAGTGTTTTTCGCCGGCCTAAAGGAGCAGCACGAAATTGTTGTCCACCATTACATTCAGGTGCCATATTACCACGAATATAAATTTTCTGATGAAATGTTATGATTGTTTTCATCTTTCATTGGTGTGCTGACCATCCTATCTAAAATGTTTTTTTTATTATTTATTTTACCATATTATTATTTTCTGTTATGAAGAAGTCAAAAATCAAAATGATATAAAAGCCAAGGAGACTTTGCTCCCGTGCTTAAAAGAAGGATATCAGACAAAATCACCCCAATCTAGGTTTTATTGAAGAATACGTGTGATTCCAAAGTTCTTCATGAAGAGCATTCAACCAGTTAGAGGCATTAAATTGCACTTAAAAAAAGCGTCTTCAAAAAGCCTTTACTTGTCTCTAAAAACTCTGTTGTTCACCTCCTTTCCAAATTTACCAGAATGGAGCTCTTGAAGCATTTTCCACAAATTCTTCCTATACCATGCAACAACCATAAGGGAATTTTGTGAAGCCAAGCTCTAATATCTTCGGGTCTCCAGCAAAGGAATCCAAAATTTTGACCAAGTAAATTGAACCCCCTATAGCCGATTGGGTGTGAATAAATAGATGGTCCAGGGATTCTTCTTTGGATAGGATAAAGAATCAAGAAATAGCAGGCAATAATGCATGGAACCATTCAACGTTGAATTCCATTTCTAGTGCTGAGACTTTTGTAAGCTATGACATGAACAAACGAAAACCAATTAAACCATAGAAAATGGAAGAAATTGATCTTCTCGAGGTTTACCAACACCTTTTTCATAGAAATCTTTTAGTTTAAAACCAGAAATGTTTTACTAGTGGAATCAGTATTTACCTCCAAGGCTATCTACCTCATACTTAAGTTTTCATTTCTCTAAATAACCTATGACAATAGCCTCATTTCTTGAACTTTTTATTATTTCATTATTATTAACAATATTTTTTTTTTAATAATAACTGTGTTTATATATTTTTTCCATACTTTTTCCTCTGGTCTTTTGATGTAGCAAGGAGAAGCAAAGAAAGCATTGGAAGTGCTTCAGAAGCCTGGAGTACCTGCTGAACTTCAGGTATTAGTCGAATTTTTTAATTCCATTTGCTGTATTATTTAATTAGTCATTCATGATTTCATCTCTATATTCATTAGAATTTATATGTTGCAGTACAAGTTCGCCCCAGAGCTTATCATGCTTGATGCATATGAGACTGTCGAGTCATGGATGATCACAAACAACCTTAACCCAAGGAAGTTGATTCCTGCTATGATGCGTTACTCAGGGGAACCACATGCAAAGTAATTTGAACTTATCACAACCTTTCAGATTATTGACATCTATAATGCTTTCCGAACTTCTCTTACTAGTTTTTTGTTTATAGTTATTTATTTTATGGAAAACGTGAAGAAAATTTGATTTTAAAAATTTGATAGATCTCTTTTTTTAGCGCACAATAACTGTCCACGGAAGTCTACAGAGAGATTCCCGTCCCTCTCACAATCACTCAATTCAGATCAATGTCAAGAGATGCCCTCCTATTCTAATCTTTCAATATATGTATCAACTATAGTGGTCCCCCCCCCCCGATAACAGACTGACAACTGATATAACCACCATAACAAACAAGCTCTCTTCCTCACGTACTCTCACTAATCTTCTAACCATACACGTGCTTAAGCTGAGGGTTATCAGAATTAGATAGAGATAATTGTCCTCAGTTTTTGGAATGTTGCAGAATCAGGTAGATTAGTTTAGAGGCGTAGAAATAGACTAGACACCCATAATGACAGTTGTACTTCGGTTTATTAACCTTATGATGAAATGTTATTTCCAATTAAAAAAGTTGATAAACAAGATACCTTTAGGAGTTAGGAGTTAGGAGTAACCTTTTATATTTAGAGGCTAAGAGTTAGAAGTTAATCGCAATTTCTTAATTGATCTAGCTAAGCTAACTGCCAATCACTTGTTTGCATTATACTACTTCCAGGAATGAAACTCATGAAGTCATCAAATATTTGGAATACTGTGTTCATCGATTACATAATGAGGATCCTGGAGTTCACAACTTGCTGCTGTCTTTGTATGCCAAGCAGGTTCATTTGGTTCTCATATTAGAAATAGAAATAGAACTTGAAATTTTATTTTTCCTGTTAATTTTTTTTTCGAAACGGAAACAAAATCTTTCATTAAGGAAATGAAAAGATTACAAATAGGTGAGAAATAAAGGAAACAACAACAACAAAAAGGTGCAAAAAGCAAAAAAACAGAGGGCCTAGCTCAAGACAAACAAAGAGGCTAGGAAACAAGTAAAAGAAAACATAATTCATCAAAATAAGAACTATCCAAAGAAAAGAAAAGACTAAAGGAAAGCTTCCCAATTTGAGGATAGTTGCTGGATGGAGTAGTTGGAGAATTTTTATGAACAAAACAGCCCACAAAGTAGCTTGGAGACGAGCAGAATCACTTCGAATAGACCAAGGTCGAGAAGAGTTGTTGAAAAGCCTCTGGTTTCTTTCCCACCAAAGTTCATATAGGAGACTTTTAACGGCATTAATCCACAGAAAACGAGCCTTCTTCTTGAAAGAAGGACCAAGCAGCAGTTGAGAAACGTTGATCTTTGCACAATCAGAAAAAACCCATATTTTTCCTGTTAATAGCTTGATTAATGAGAGTTCTACTTCGTGGGATTTTTTTTCTTTTCATTTATGTCACCAAGAACTCCACACAAGCATGTAGTCAGACCTGTTGTTTTGTACTTTCATTTTAAGTGAATAACTGACAAAAAGATTTGGAGTGAGCAAAATTACTAGAAAACTAATTCTAAACTGTGACTTTTATTCAAGAAATCTGGCTAATTTTTTGTCTAGAGTGGCTTGATATTTTGTGATTAATTTTTTAGTTCAATAACAATGGAGGATTGGAGTATTCGAATCTATGACTCATAAACTCATACTAATAAATAACAAAATAAATTTTGATGAGAAACTAAAATTTTCGTTGATAATATGTTCTAAAGGAAACAGAAAGAGACAGAAGGGGGTTCTCGTTGGAAATGCTAATCTATAATTTTGATTGTAACTCTTTTATATATATTTACTGTTTTTATAGAACAGGTAGGAAGTTTATACACAAACTCATTTGCTGGTATTCTTTTTATTATAATAGGAAGATGATGGTGCACTTTTACGTTTCTTGCAATGCAAGTTTGGAAAAGGGCAGGAAAATGGCCCCGAGTTCTTCTATGATCCAAAGTATGCTCTACGACTTTGTCTCAAGGAAAAGAGAATGCGAGCCTGTGTTCATATATATAGCATGATGGCCATGCATGAAGAAGCAGTTGCTCTTGCCCTACAGGTCATATTCACTGCGAAGTTCTATTAATCTATACTGTTTTTTTCTGCTATATATCCTTGTACAGAATTTCTTAAAGAAAATTCTCTGATGCTGAATTTCTTATCCCTCCTTGCTATAGGGGAATAGAAAAGGTTAGTAAAACCAGACATCAACAGTGCCTACAGCTCACATGAATTGATTGATTATTTACTTCTTTATTTTATTTTAATATTTGCACCCAAGAACAAGAATACCCCCAAAAAAGCTCTACACCTGGAAATTTTAGTTTCCCTTTAGAATGCTTGCATGTTCTTGATCAACTTCTTATAAAGTGGTACCTGTTTAAATGCATATTAAAACACTTTTTTTGATATTTTGGTGCATTAGGTTGATACTGAGCTTGCTATGGCTGAAGCTGACAAGGTTGAGGATGATGAAGACTTGAGAAAGAAGCTTTGGCTCATGATCGCCAAACATGTTATTGAACTGGAAAAAGGAACCAAAAGGGAGAACATAAGAAAAACAATAGCTTTTCTAAAGGAAACTGATGGTCTACTGAAGATTGAGGATATTTTACCCTTCTTTCCAGACTTCGCTCTAATTGATGACTTCAAGGTGCACTTATTATTTTTAACAAAGTCTCGTTCAAGCTTTAGGGATCATGTTGATCAGTATATAGGTGGATATTTGAAATTGAAATCTATATCGACAAGGATAACGACCCTACCCAAATCTCCACATTGATATGATATTGTCCACTTCAAGGATTATGGCATTACTACTTTATTATCTCATTGGAAAAGCTTTTTGTAAATTTTTGATGTTTTGTTTTTTCATGTAACTTTTCATTCATCAATGAAAGTTTCTCGTTTCCTATCAAAAAAAAAAAAAAAATGATATTGTCCACTTTAAGAATACACCCTCATGGCTTTGCTTTTGGCTTCACCCAAAATACTTCATATCAATGGAGATGGTTGTCATCACTTATATACTCGTGATCTCCCCCTCATCAAACCAATGTGGGTACTTTGTTTACATCATGATTTCCTTTTAACTATGCATTAAATTTCGGTAACCTTACATATATTAGTGTATAACTGGGCCTAAAATCTCTGTTGTACATTTGGAGTTTCAATAACCTCTAGCAGCCACTTAAAAATCTTGACATTATCTATGTAGGAGGCAATTTGCTCATCATTAGAAGATTACAACAAGCAAATTGATCAGCTGAAACAAGAGATGAATGATGCAACTCATGGTGCTGACAATATTAGGAAAGATATCAATGCGCTTGCTCAAAGATACGCTGTAATTGATCGAGATGAAGATTGTGGGGTATTGATCATTCTTTTGTTAGCTGACCATTTTTTTAGTTTGTAGTATGCATTTGCCAATCACACAGCTTAGCTTAACTTCCTAGTTTAAACACATTTTTTTTATATTCTGCCGGGGTCCGATTGTGTGCACCTCGCCTTTTGTTACGGGACATATCGCCTGACCCTACAACATTTGGATGTCAAGGAAACTCGTAGGAAATTAATTTCTTGGTAGGTGGTCACTATAGATTAAATCCATCTCTTAATTCCTCACAGCTCTCTTGACTACTAAATCACTCCATGATTGTTCTAGTTTAAACACATTATCCTCTGTACTTTTTTCTTCAGCTTAAAATAGGCATAAAATTTTATACAAGATTACGAGTTGGGAGCGTACAAGATTTATCTAATTTCTGGTTGGGCTTATCTAGGAAGTGTTCTATACATTTTTAGAGCCAAAATTTTTAAACACAATATTTGACTTAAATCTTAATGAAGTGTACCATGATGGCGTCCCCTTCTCTCAAAAATGAAGTGGAGGGTGATGGTACAGATTTATGTTGTAATTATGGATATAGATAGGAGCAAACATACCGCGAAGCATTCTATCATTATCCTTTCCTTTCCAATTGTTAAGCCATGTAATAATGGTATCGAAACTGACTTCACAAACACCTTATGACATTATGTATTAGTCCTGGCCTATGGTTCATGTGAAATAATCAATTTATTGGTCTTCAATCATTTTAATAAATTCTTCCTACAGACGATAATGTGGCCCACTATCTCTATTTGATGTTTGTAGTTTAGAATGAACTTCGCTACATCATTCCTAAATTTGTGGTTCACCAGGTCTGTAAGCGTAAGATATTAACTGTGGGCAGAGACTACCGGATGGCTTCAAGTTACACATCAGTTGCACAGATGGCCCCATTCTATGTCTTTCCATGTGGGCATGGATTCCATGCTCAATGTTTGATCGCTCATGTTACACGTTGTACAGATGAAGCTCAAGTAAGTCCGTGATAGAAACTTATCAGGATATGTGCTCAACCATCTAAAGTTGTGGCGGCATTGTTATTTTGGTTAATATTTTTGCATGTACGAAGTATGGTTTCCTTAAACGAGATTAACTTAAGCTTGTTGTGCGTGTGTACGGTAGAAAGGTTGCCAAATTGTAGCCAATGTGTGTGTATATATATATTTTGTGGCCACCTACCTAGGAATTAATTTCAAATTAATACCTACAGGTTTCCTTGGCATCCAAATGTTGTAGGGTCAGGCGGTATGCCCCGTGACATTAGTCGAGGTGCGCTTGTTGCACGCAAGCTGGCCCGGACAGTCACGGAAATCAAAAAAAAGTAATAAATAATAAATATATATATATATATATATATATATATATATATATATATTGTGGAATACGTATAAAGTACGGCTATAATGAAATGAAAATCTATACGATAATCAATTGGTTTATGGTTGGGGTCTTGGATCCCTAAATTAGGGTAATGTGATAATTGTATCTAACGTTGAGAATTAAATTTGCAGGCAGAGTATATACTGGATCTGCAAAAACAAATTACTCTATTGGGGGGTGAGACAGGGAAGGACTCGAATGGAACCTTTGCTGAAGATTCCATCTCTAGCATGGCTCCAGCGGATAAGGTTATCGTTTGGCATCTCAAATTAAATCATATTGTTTTTGATAAATCATATTGTTTTTGATAAATCATATTGTTTTTGATAAATCATATTGTTTTAGCATGGCTCCCGCGGACAGGAATTTATTGGTGGGAATATATGATTGGTGTCATTTGCATATGGAATGCTGCTTGATAAATCATATTGTTTTTCAGAGGCTGTCTTATCTAAGTGCGGTTTTATTAGAATATTGAAGAAAGAAAGGAAAAATGGTCGACTACTCTTTGAAAAAGCCCTCCCACATTTCCTAAAAGTTTATCTTGCCTCAAATTTTAGACTCTCTCTATTTATGACTCTTACCCCACGAAGAAACTCTCTTAACAATTTTAACCTTTCTAACTGTACGGATAATACACCAAGATATTGAGAGTTTTTCGATATCTCGTGATGCCATTTCATTAAGATCAACAAGATAACCATCATGGAATGGCCGAGAGTGTCATAAGTAATTAAGAGGTGATGAGTTCAATTTATGGTGTTACGGTATCTACCTAGAAAATATTTTTTTACAGATTTCCTTCACATCCAAATGTTTTAGGGTCATATGATATATTCCATGAGAATAGTCAAGGTGCACGTAAGCCGGCCTGGACACTCATAAATATTAAAAAAACAGAAATTAAGACCAACAAGATGATAGCAAGGGAATTAACAAGAAAACGAAAGAACAAACCCTCTTGGTGAATTCTAGAGCACCTTACTCTCCTCACCAAGGTTTACAACTTTACAAAAGCAAGTCTACCCTTCTCCTTTCCTTGTCCTACTTAACTAACCAATTTCCCAAATTATCCCTATTTCCCACTGCTAACCTTCAGATTACAATTTTGCCCTTCCCTAATCCTTCTGTGGAAAAGGGTCCTAACACTAACTTGCTAACGAACCCACTTTTATATGCCAGATGTCTAACATATTACCAAGGCAAAAACTCATTCTTCTTTGTATGTGAATGTCAATGGTGACTTTTCTTTTCCCTGCAAACCCCTTCTCCGCGTTTGGGAGACCATATTATTCCACTTCCCCTTGTTTCTTTTTCTCTTTTGTAATTTTTGGTTTAGTTTCCGAACACACTGTATTTCATATTTTAGGGTAAAAATGCATGTTGTTTTGCACGCTGAGAACGCAGACTCTAACCTAAGTTTTGCATTGGCATACAACTGGTGTTTTATAGTTTGTATCTAACTTGATGTTGTTAATTTAACCACAGCTTCGAACACAGTTGGATGACGCGATAGCTGGTGAATGTCCATTTTGTGGCGAGCTGATGATTCGTGAGATTTCGTTGCCTTTTATTTCGCCGGAGGAAGCACTTCAGGTTAGTTCTTGGGAAATTAGACCACATAACCTTGGAGTTCAACGGAGCTTCACTTTACCTGCATGATTGTTCTTTATTCCAAGTCCTTGTTTGAGTGTTCTCTTTTATTTTTATTTTTTTTCTATGTATGTAAGTTGTAATCGTGATCCGAAACTCAACCTACTATTCGTCTGCGAGTATTTGAAGTGAAGCAATTTAATTGGGCATTTGTGGGTTTGTTGCTAAATAGAATCTGCTAAATATAACTCATTAAGCTCATTTGATCTGTCTATGTTGAAACTCTTAAACATATCAGATTATGGTTAGACAATAAAGCTTGAGATTTGGAAGTTGAAGTTACGATTGATGATCGACCAAAACTTAACTCAATTGATTTAGCATTCTATACTTGATTTAAAGTTAAAAGGTTCAAATATAAACTCCCAGAAAAAAGACTTTATGATTTGTAATATGGTATAAATACGGAGGTTGTGTTTCATAAATTGAGATTATGTAATTTATAGAACAAATTTATTGAGCTTGTTCTTCCTATACTATAAAGCAAAGTATGCCTCGTAAATCATAAAATTAGATGGTGACCTATTGGAGTAGTCTGTCCTGAACAAACTCTTGGTGGGAGGAGGAAAAATCTGTGTTCTTATTCAGGTCCCTGGTATGAAAATTGATTGCACCACCTATTTTCTGGATACACAATTTGCTTTCGTTTCAGAATTGATGTTTGTTAAATGTTTCAAGGATTACATTTGGAAATTCTATGTGGAATGCTTGTATAGATTTCGATCTGATTGGGAAAGCACTTGAAGTGATCTTGGAATGGTTTAATTTTAATTTCCATGTTCTCCGATGGATTTTAGAAACTGTAGAGGAAATTCTTGGAACTACGATGTGAAATAATTCAAGTAACACAACTGAGCAAGTCGGTGGAGGAACAAACGCAAACCAGGACAAGTTTAAGCTTTTCACATGAAAACAGAAATTCAAATCTCATCACTCACTTGCCTCTTTAAATCTAAGAAGTCCTTTGACTGACCGGTGTCACGAACATACCGTCTAATCTATAATAATATTTGGTTGGAGGTAAGAAACCGATAGGAAATTAATTTCTACAAACATATCGTCTAATCCTATAATATTTAGTTAGAGGTAAGAAATCGATAGGAAATTAATTCTTTAAGTCCATTCCATGATGGTTTCTTTTGATGTCTAATCTATCAAATTCCCTGTCCACTGTGAAAGATCTAAAACATGAGAGGCTTTTAAACATAATTTTTTTCAGACCCAATTCAGTTTTGGATTCAACAAGCAACTTAAATAGATCTGGATCTGATTGTTTCAATCAATCACCACAAAGTTGAAAGTTGTAAAGAGAATCAAGATTTCTTTTATTTATGGAAACCCTTCACTTCTCTATTTCTGTACAATTACCCCCAATCTACAAAGCGATCCTTCATATTGATTTTCAAGTTACAGATCACAATTCCTCATCTTCATCGCATCAATTTCAGATCTAATACCTTGAATTTCCCTCGCCTGAGCAGCCCTACCTCCGATCGCCGATCAGATCCGTTCATATATCACCAACGGCAACCTAGCGGCCAAATCAACCCTGGCCCCAACAGTTCAAGTACATAACCCGCCGGAGAGAATCATCCGTCTGCGCTATCCTCTCGGCGGCGTCACAGCTCCGGACAGCTTCTGGACCTTCTGATCCAACCAAACTGGAAAGCGGCCGGAGATCCGCCGTACTCTCACCGGAAGACAAAAGCCGCCGCCCTTGCCGGAGAGATTTAAGTCCTGATTTCCACTTGGTTCCGATCTCCGTGTGGCCTTGAGCCACCGCCACGCTCGCCGCCATTCCAACTCTGTTAAGGTAACTCATCTTCAACCTCTAAGCACTTCGAAAATTCTTGAAACTCAAATTGAATAAGAAATATTACTCTGGTTTTCCGTTGATTGAAAAAATGAAGAAATTGCAGTGGTATTTATAGACGGAGCCAGTGGGTTTAGTCTGTAAACCGGAAGCAGGGTTAAGTAAACCGCTGGTTTTGTTTCTGTTATGTTTAACGGCAGTGAGAAACTGAAGGCGTTAAAGTTAGCCTCTGACATTAACGGCGTTGGTTTGTTTCGTGTCACTTATCCATGCCATGTCAGATTACTCATCCGTTTTGACCAATGGGATGGCGATGAGATTTTGAGGAAGTGGGACCCATCTATTACTTTATTACAATTCTATCTCCAGGAATTTTTTTGTCGCGACGTGGTGTTTTAACTTTTACGATTGTTCGACAAAGTGGGGTCAGGCGTAAATAAGCCAGGAATAGAGATTTCAGAGGGTATTTTTGGGTTTCCTATTTAATTTTTAGATTTTTAAATTAAATACATTTCAATGAGTTTTTTTTTTTGCCCCTAGTAATGCTCACGATAATAATTATTAGTTTTTACGTAAATTGAATTTATATGAAAAAAAACCCATAAAAGTTAACTCAAAAATACTAAAAATGAGTCTATTAAATATTATAGATAAAATATTTAATTTTAATCTTAAACATATTGAAAAAATTGATGTCCGAATCTAAAGAATAAAAATATAATATTTTTTTTTATTAAATTTTAGTAAAATAATAAAAATTGTTAGAATTATAATAAAATTTTGATTAAGAGGATGATTAGATTAACTTTTAAATTTTAATATCTGGATAATATGATTATTTTGGTCTCGTAAATTTTACTTTTAAGAGAAAATTAATTTTAAAAACAATCAATAGATACATAAGGATCAAAATTAAAAACATTAAAATGTTAGTGGTAGAAGTATAATACAAAGTTTCTCAAAAACAAAAAAAATATAACACAAAGATCTTTAAAAATATCGAATGTATTGGTGACGCGATTGGCTGTTTGGTTGGTATTATTTTATTTTCATTTCAGGGTCAGTTCTATCTTTTAATCGATATTTCTAATTCTTCTTCTTCTAATTTGTACTAAAAAAATAAAAAAAATTAAAACTAAATAAATAAATAATTATAGTTTAAGTTTTGTAGAAAATATTCAAAATATAAGGACCAATAATTGAAGACCAAAATAATATTCTAAATTTTTAGTTAATTAGAATTTTGGTAGAGAGGGGTACGTGTTATATGCTGAATTCAACTGGTGGCGCTTTCGTGCTAGCTGTACCTGGGCCCCATTTCTAAGGTACCATGAGGCTCCATGCTACTATATTTAATCGGACGTTTAATATTATGTGGGTCCCACCACTTCAGAAATATTGATAGATAATGGTAATAATAACATATTTAGTATAAGAAGGAAAATTTATTTTGATCAATAATCATTGCAAAACTATTATTATATCTTTTTTTTATAGGATTGAAGAAACCCAACAGAAGTTAATTATATTAGGGGCGTTTGTTTACCATATTTATTTGAGCTAATTTACGGAACAATTAATTATTGTGTTCTAGGGATTCTACTATAGTTAGTTGACAAAGAAATCCAACCGAAGTTAATTATATCGAGGTGTTTGTTTACCATATTTAGTTAGATTTTAGTTTTGAAAGTTATATTAAAACTTTATTGTGAGTAGTTAAAAATTAGAAGTTGTAGCCAAAAACTCGTTTGTATGTAGTTTTTGTGTAGATGATAATTATACTCAAGATTTTAAAATGAATAGCTATAAAATGAATGATTAAAAATGAATAGTAAAAAATAAATTATTTTGATTGAGTAGTTAGAAATGAATGGTTAGAAATAAAGAGTTGTTTTTAAAAATAACAAGAAGGAAGAGTTAGTAAAAATTGGATGTAGATTTTCGAGAATGAATTAGTAAATCCTCCAAATAAATTATCTGACAAACAAACAAACCTTAGAAGTTAATTGTATTTATTTCGTTGCATTTATTTCTTTGTTGAAGGATGAATGTATAATATCTATGATATGTGGTATTGGTTAGGTTTGTTGATGGAATTGTCTTCGATGAAAGCGAATTAAAAGGAAAAGAAATTAGCGACGAGCCTCAAAGTCTTTAGTGATACATAATATTTGAAAGATTATTATCTCAAAATTGTGGTAGAAATTGATGGTCATATATCTTTCTTAAGATGTAGACTTGTGGTTGAGCTCTATCTAAATAAATGAGTATGAAATGGAAAATGTAGATTTAATTAAACAAGGACAGATAATAGTCTCTTTTATCCAAGAATATAAGAAAATAAAATATATTTTTTAAATCCTTGTGTTTAAGATTTGGTTTTAATTTCATCTTTATGTTATATTAAACTTTTTTTTTTTTTTTGATATTTTAATTTAAATCATGCTCTATTTTAGTTTTTGAAAAAAAAAAAAAAAACATCTTTAATTACATAATTTAAATTAAATAAAATAATAATAAAATTAATTTTAAATTTTAATATATTAATAAAATGATTACTCTAGCTTTCAAGATGTTAATTTAACTAATAAACTATATCTAAAAATAATGTCAAGAATAAAAAATTGAATTTCTTTTTTCAAATCCTTCAATTATTTTTCTTGTGGGTTCGCTTTTTTCTTCTTTTTTCCCCATCATTACCAAAAATGGTTTCATTTGGGTCCATTTCAATTGTTGCTGTCTTAATCTTATCAACTTAACCTTTAATAATTGTCATTTGAAATCAAACCAATTAATTTCTATTAAAATGTACGAGTTGTCGTAGCTAGGTACAAATATATACTTAATATATAGAGTAATGAGGTGTTTTCTATTGATGAATAAACCCATTTAATTATAAGGGCACTAATTAATAATTAATTACCTTTAACCCTAGAGATTTGAATCTGATAATTATTGTTAGTATTTTATACATAAGAGAATCAAAGATCTCAAATCTACATACTTTCGATATTTTATGCTCTTTAAATCAACTTTTGTATTTTTTATCAATATTAAACAAAAGTTTCAAATAAAATAGTAGACAACAAAAGCATCTTACTATTATGTAATAGTAATTACCACTCAGTCCTGATTCTCCACTTAAATGGAAGATCATTTTAAACATATTTTTTTTTATAAGGTTCCCAACATATAACATATATGTTCCTAAACAATTCGAAAACCAACCTCAAACTTTAAGGTTGTTAATACAAAAAGGTGGTTTATCAAAATAATAATAATAATAATAATAATAATAATACAAAAAGGTGGTAATTAATACAAAACGCTAATGCTAATACTTTAGATAAATTTCATAATTCTTTAATTGGATCTAACCTACCTTATTTTCCAAGTGTTCAAAAAGAGTTTTCAAGTATTAAAAAATTATTTTTAAAATATTTGCAATTTTTTTAGTTCAACAATATTATTTAGCAGAGTTATCGAGTAACATTTTATTGCTGTATCTATACTCATTTTGACAAAAATACTGGAAGCAAACAAATCTATCTCACATTTATATGTTTTTTTTCTTTCTTTTTTGTTATTCGTGACCATGCGGGCGAGCTTTCGTGCATCTCGACTAATGTCACAAAATATTCTGCCTAACCCTATAATATTTGGATACCAAGAAAATTCATAGAAAATTAATTTCTAGATAGGTGGTCACTATGGATCAAACTCATTATTTTACACACCCCAAAATCTTCTTTGACTAATTAAGCCACTCCATAATTAATGGTTCACATTTATATGTTTTATGATCATAGTTTTTTTTTTTTGAATACATGCATATCAATGAAAGGGAAACAAATATCAAGAATCAAACTAATGACACTAATGTTGGACTGATTTACAATCAAACAATGAAACAATTAACTCATTTAGTTATCATCATATTTCTATTTCTTAGTCAAATAATGTAAAACTTTGATCATGTTTATTTGATAAATTATTTGATTTTCATGACAATGGTAGAAAAGTCTTGCAGAGATTTGATATGTGTTTTGTGAATTTAATATCACCAAGAAGCCATGATGTTAAATTTTTAAAGGTGAAATGGTTAATCCAACTTGCAAAAAGTAGACTAAGCAATAAATAATCTAAAGAACTATTTTTAAACAGTTCAAATGAAAAGATAGCCTAACACAACCAACAAATGAATAACTATTTGTTTTAGTGAGTGATTGGTTGAAAAGTAGAAAATGATTTTTTTTTTTTTAAAGGAAAATCTTTTAGACAATTTGTAAGTGGATGTGGATGGATTTCTTTCTTTTATGAACAAAGCTTCAATATGAATTTGATAAGGGGAAATTTCACAAACCATCACACAGTCATTAACAAAAATAATATATATACATATATATGCATAATTATTTATTTTTCAACCATCCTAAGATAACTCAATTGAGCAAAAGAGGTCTTGGAATGCATAAGATGATGGGTTCAAAATGCCCCATGCTGATCACTTACCTAAGAATTTAAGTCCGTCAGCGATATACTCTGTGACATTAGTCGAGGTGCAAACTAGCCGGAAAAAAAGTAAAAATTCAATCAATATTCAACTCTCATTTATTTGAGAGTAGTTGCACACAAAAAAAAAATAATGGCCCAACTACTATTGAATAGTATTTAATTTTAGTTTTTGAAATAATATATAAGATAGTGTAGATTAAGATGGATACCTAAATTAATTATAATTTCAAAGATATTGATGAAAGAAAAGAGAAAAGGTAAACTCAATTATTGCTTCTCAAAAAAAAAAAAAAAAAGGTAAACTCAATTATAAAAATTAAGTGTTATTAAAACTTTCAAATAAAGATATTTAATTTCAAAGTATCAATCAAAGAGAAATTAAACTACCCAAAATAGAAAAAAGGCAAAAAGAAAATGAATTTTAACTAAAATTCGAAGAAAAAGAAAATAGAAGTAAAAGGGAGTATTGTATCAAGTTTTTTTTGGTTCCATTGGCCAATGGGATTTCGGAAAAACTGAAACCTCATTGCCTGTGGTTTTGCCTTTGTGAATCCCAAATGACTCGATTGCCCTTATTGGTCCCCATGCTACGCTGGTCTTTTGTGGACGAAATTGACATTTCGGCTCTTAGTGCAATTATGAATTCGGTAAAGATTTAATTAATTTTGTGATAGATTATGAAAGCATATGATAAGAAAAATAATGGTCCACAAAGGAATAAAGCTTTAGCTATTATATAGTATATGGGAAATAATGAAAAAACAAATTAGGGGTCATGTCAATCAATGTAATGGGGCCAAGTTTATGTAGCTACAATAATGCAATATTGTCGTGTATTCAAAGTGTGGGGATAATATTATGGGACATTATGATAAGGGAGATGAACTTCGAATTGAATTGGATTGATCTGTAAATGTCCATCCCAATCTAATCCACCCCATGCTACAAAAGTGCTTTCTTTTGTACCAGGGAATAAAATTATATACACAAACTTTAAGTAGGGTTTAGTATGTTAATCAAAGCTATAGTTGAGTGGTATGAATATAATGTGTTCATCACTAAAATGATTAGTATTTTAATGTATCTCAAAGTTTTCTATCTTAAGGTCTTTAAACTTAACATGTAATAAACTTTTAAACTTTGAACAATCATAAGTTGATTTAATAATTAAAAGAACTTTGAACAATCAAATGTTATACATTCAATCTATAGAGTTAAGGTAGACGTAAACTAGTTCAAACATTCACAAATAAAAAAAAAAAAATTATAGTTTTTAAATTTATGGTTCACTTTTAAATTTGGTGTTGAACTGGTTTATAACCAAACAATGAAATTACTGTGTCACCCTTTCGATACGTTAATTTAATTTAATTTGTTAAAAGGAAAGAAGTATACAAGTTAATGTGGTTTAGTAGCTTAGTTGAATAGCATTTGATGTGTTTTAGTGGTGTATTGTATAACCTAATTACAAAATTATATCAATCCGGTACTTTTCTTTAATTCAACTATAATTATGGAAGGAAATTCGAAAATATGACCTCCACCTTTATTTTTTTACTTTCTAAAAGGACCCTAACAAAGTAAAAAACGTTAATTTAGCTTACCAAATTTTATACTATTAGAGTTAAAAAAAAAAAAAAAAAAAGCAATTTCTCCTTGAAGCAAACCCTAATCCAAATCATCTCAAAAAAAAAAAAAAAAAAACGTAATCCAAATTGAATTATGCAGTAATTGTCGTCATTATTATTCGATTTCACACATGATGAAATTAAACAAAAATCTACAAAAATGGTACAGACATGAAGCTAAGCTCATGAGTTCTTCCCCACTTAAGATTTTTTTTTTTTTTTTTTTTCAGTAAGGACCCCAACAACTCAAGTACATAACAGTTCTAAGAGACTCCTCAGAGTGCTTGGTTTTACTATGATCTTCCCTTTTAACTTCACTCGAATCCCTAACCGCCACCGCCGCCGCCGCCGAAGAAGAAGAAAGCTTATTAGGCTGAGACATAGCCCTCACAGCCGAGTTCCACCGGCACAAATGGCCTTGATCTTTCAACGCCTCCACCGCCCCAATACTCGCCGCCGCCGCCGCCGTCCAGCTTTTTCCGGCACACATGTTTTCTTGTTTTGCCTAAGCGTTTTTAAGTTTGTGATGAAATTGAGGTAAAGAAGTGCGTGTTTAATATGCTTATATAGGTGTTTTCATTTTGTGTAATGGAAAATGGAATTGGAAAAACCTGAGGCTCATCATTTATAAACTAACGTCGAAAAGGTGGGGAGAGAAGATTACTGGATTGCCCTTGCCCAGGATGGGTGGGTTGTGTAGAGGGGTAGGGGTAAAAATGACAAAACTGGGTCCTATTTTCCGATATTAGCTCAGTTTGTGAAATTATTGATTCAGCCCAAAGAATGGGAAGCAAACCACTCGCTTGTCACCCACTGGTTTTGTAGAGTTATTGCGTGTTCGCCGCAATGCCAAACGGATCAGAACGTAATACATTGTTTGTATTTTTCTTCTTACTATCACGTTTCTTATCCTTTTTCTTAATACTAGCAAAATCGTAACCACCTACTTATCCGGAGAGGCGGAACAAATATCAATTCTAGAGATAAAATGTATGAGGTTGACGTTAAATTAATTTATAACCAAATAATAACATTATTGCGTGACTGACCCATTTGGTGTTTAAAGATGAAATTTAATTTTACGAAAATTACATTTTTAGTTCCTATGATTGAGATTTAGTACCAATTGTTCTATATGTTAGAAAATTTTGAAATTTCAATAATATTCATTTAAAAAAAATTAAATTCATACAAAAATTAAAATAATCACTAAAATGAGGATACTATCTTGTGTTTGAATCCTTTTAAACCAATTAATGTTGATTATAACCACAAGCCTTATACAAAGACTATACTACTCCTCTCGAATAAAATGAGAATCAAATATCGATGCTCAAGATTGAATCATGGTGTTGAACTAGATTACCACCAAACGATGAAACCAACGCGTCGTTGACTCGTTGACCCTTTTGGTTCCAAGCTAATATCGTTATAATCAACTTTAATAAATGGTTTTTTTAAAAAAAAATGGTTAGTGTATGAGCTCATTAAACATCATTAAATTAGTTTTCTATTATATATATAGATCTTGTATTGAGATGTGTTTGGTAATATAGTCTTCACCATGTTTATATTTTTCAATAGAAAACACTTTACTTAGGTTTGCCTCTCTACTTTTTCAATAACTTCCCATCCTCTCATTGCTTCCCATCTTCTTCGTGCTACATCTCACATTAAGTCATAGCTTAAATTTGAGTTCAGTAATAACGTTAACACCCGACACATGAAATCCAATACATTCATGGCAAATTTTTGAATTCCCACCTATCTAAATATGTTTAATGTAAAACAATAATTTAATTAATGATGTAAATTTGATATTAGATACGATCAAGATCTTTATGCAAAATTTGAATATTAAAATATACATATTTTTTGAATTCTTAAAAAGTCTCCTAAAATCAAAAAGGTATTAGTGATTTTATTGTTTGGTTGTAGTTACTCTCATTTTGTTTCAAAAAAAAAAAAACTTCCTAAAATATCCTTTCTACCTATAATTTAACCATTTATTTCTACCTATAATTTAACCATTTATTTTTGAATTACACCTTTAAAATAATTAATTAAATGACTTGGAAAGCATATACTTAAAGCCCAAAACTAATTTCTACTTAAAAAAAAACCCTAAACTAATATGATTTTTTTTAATAAAAAGAAACCCAAAACTAACCTTGAAATGTAACATAAAAGTTTGAGGATTACAATACCGACTCTGTCCGTAAACTGGTGTTTAACTAATTTACAACCAAATAATGGTCGATTACAGAACCCTTCCGGTAAATCAGTGATAAGTTGAATCGATCATTTTAGGGCCAGTTCTTGATCGACGACCAAGTCATTCCCTTAGATGACGACAAAGGATATCAAAATTACTCACTAAAGTTTGAGGAAATATCGACCAAGACTTTCCGATTTTCGTATCAAATACTGATTAAGATTGTGATTAAGATAACTCTGTGAAAGAGATGTTGAATTTCATTTAGTTTAAGATGTTAATCCATTTCCATTCTATTTTATAGTCACGGACTAGATCCTTGGAATCGATATTTATAATACTAAAAAAAAATTGAAGATGTTTGACATTATTTCCTTGGAACAAAAATGTATGGCGAAATATGTATGAATAATCAGAAGTATTTTATTAATTTGGAATGGATATATACAATACAGAAAAAGCGCGGTCTGTTTATGACTATAAATCTATGACCCTATTGAATCGGAGTGGATGTGGGTCAATTATTGGGGCCCCAACAGCTCAAATACATGACAGTTCTAAGAGATTCCTCGGACTGGTTCCACCGGCGATCGGAAAGCGCCGCAGCCGACGGAGAAGAAAGGTTCTTAGCCTGCGAAACGGATCTAACATGGGTTTTAGCATATTGGTGAAGCGATCTAATCGTGTGATTCCACCGGCAAATGCCTTGATCTTTCAAAGCCTCCACCACTCCAACACTCGCCGCCGCAACCCCAGCTCTTCTTGTCAAACTCATTTTGCTTTGATCGTTTTGAATTTTGATGGTGATGGAGATTTGGGATTCGGTGATTGATTATATATAGTGAGGGATTATTACAGGGGAAAATGCCCCTGGTTTTGGCTTTTGTTTTTCTGTGGTCTGTGTGGACAGAAATGCCCTTGGGCGACACGTGCGGGAGTGACGAGTGTTGAGTGGGCACATGGTTTACACATTTGGAATCCTGGAATCAGGGAAACTCAACTATACCGCTGCGACTCACGATTTTCCACCTTGGAAAAGTGGTTTTTTATTTCCTCAATTTAAAATAATTGTTTTCTTTTCGTTCAATGAATGTGGATATGAACTTTACAACCACGTGTTTGTCCAATGGGCCTACTGTGAGAAAGAAATAATGGGCTTCTTTCTGTAACAAGATTCATTGGGCCAGGAACGGAGGCCCAATTCGCAATACAGTGCGACGCAACGGAGGGAGATTCAGTGACCCACAATCACACGGTACAATGGTACGACTTATATGATATCACACGATAATTAAATAGGTCAATGGCGCAATGATACAGATTATATAATATGACATGATAATTAAATAAGTCAGTGATATAATAATTTTATTGTTTTATTGTAAACCAATTCAACATCACCGTTATAAGTGTGATATAATAAATAACAAGTTATTAGTTCAAATATAAATCTTTGTAATATTTACTTGTCAAATAAATGGTAAGAATTTAATTTTAAATATGTGGTTATTAATGGATTGAATTTTATATTTGAGGATGAAATCGTTGTACTTGCATTATTTTTTTCATGCTTTTTTACTGGCAAAATAAATGGAATTTTTAAAGACAGTAATACTAAGTAAGATTTTTGTTATAATTTATAAATTTTTAAAGATTCCTTCTTCATTATCGGTGGATTACAGAATAAGTCCAGTTACATTTCAGAATTTGGAGAAAGATTAATTAATTGATTTCGCATCTCCTCGGGGAAGTATTTGTACGATGAAGATTTAAAAATATTCAAGAAAATAACTTATATCTAAAATTAACACTATATATTTAATAAATTTAACTTTTTTTTTATACACTCAAATTCATTGGTGAATGATCTCAAAAAAAAAAAAAAAAAAAAAAAAAAAAAAAAAAAAAAAAAAAAAAAAAAAAAATTGGTCAATTAGCTGAAAGATGGACTATGAGTAAAAATTAAAACATACGAAAAGATTCGTATTCAATTTAATGAAGTTAAAAATTATAATAAAGCTACCAAATGGGTGGATAATTTAATAATTTCAATATTTGATAGAAATTTAGTTCAATACCACAGTCTTACTACAACCATAAAAAAATATCAAAATTTGATGAAGTTGGAAATTTCATTAAAAAAACGGTTTTTTTTTTGTTAGTTTTTAAAAAACGGGCATTTTAAGCACACTTATAAAACTAAGACAAGACTATTTTTATGAGCAAAAAATCTAAATAACACAATGAATTAAAGACAATATTTTTTGCCTAAATGTTTGAATTGAAAGAAACGTAATGTTGTTGGTCTAATACGTGTGAGTTTCCTAATGCATTCAAATGAATGCCTTTCACTTACGCAACATAACAAATGATATTCTATGTTTTTTTAAAAGAAAATCAAATAATGTTATATGCATCTTATCAAATTGATATATTTACCTAAGACTATTTAGGGAACTAATAACAAAATAGTCGTGCAATGTATTTTTCGAATTCCATATTTTTTTTTAGATTAAATCAATTGGGGGTAGAGTGACTCGAACTCATGACCTCTTGGCCATTGGACATACATTAATATCGCTGAGCAACTGTTTATGTTGGCAATCGAATTCCATATTTATGCATATAATTTTACTTTTTTGAAATTAATATGTAAAACATAAATGAACTTACAACCGAGCCCCCTATGCGGGAAAATAAAGCGGATGTATATGATTTTTTAGAGTGCATAAAATGTAAATGAATATTTGCTAAAAATAAATTTAAAAATGATGAATACAGAGATAATTAAGTTATTTTGAGAGAGAGCATATTCTGAATCTTACATGATGTATACGTTAATTTTCTCTTTACTAATTAATTTGCGAATATAAAGAAATCTTGACATTATAATGACGTTGGTTTGTGAATAGAAGACTCTTGATGTACTAGTTATTTTTGTTTTTGTTTTTAATAATCTTAATTATTTTATATTTGAAGGTCAATAATATATTGAGCATGGAGTTCGAGCTTTAATGGGTTGAGTTATATTTTTTTTTGTATAAGTTGGGAGAAGTAGACCACAAACTATAACAACAAAGGAATAAATAAATACAAACAAAATATTGATTTTTTGGATCAAATCGTAATCCTAATGAATTGAGTTTTTACCAAACAATGAAATCATCAAATCACCGATCTTTTTAGTGGTCGGGTTATATTCCAATATTCGACACATATTAGATTAAATTCATTTACGAGTAGGAAATTTTTAGAATATATGAAGAAAACTAACTATATTTGATATATATTATAGAGAGTTAGTTGGAGCTCCTATACACAATATATATTATTGAGAGTTTGTTGGAGCTTTTCGTACAAATACATGCATGTTGCAGTTTTAAGACCACATCAATTAATTGTACGTATTGTATTTGGTAGAAGGCCATAGCCACGTGGAAAAGCCAACCAAAGACAAGCGTACACGTGGACACACAAAGCTACGTAGCTTTAACTTTAATATATTGAATAAAGAGATATTCATTCACCAAAACTGGATTAATTAATTACCTCTTTGGAAATCAGAATCTATTTTTTTAATAATTAAATACATTTAATAGTCAATTATGCAGGTAAAATACTGTCATCAAGCTACCAAACAAGGAGACAATATATATGATGCCCTACGTTTCATCTTTTATTTATCTTAAAAGTGCTAATATAATTAAACATTTGGTCAAGGATCATTAAAAGAGTATCACTCATAAAATATCTTGAAATAGTTACCTCGCCTTTTAATAATAACTTAGTGTATGGATCTTGTTGTCCAGTTAGAGTCGTGATCTAATTAAGGGTGAAACACTCGATTTTTAGAGATTTGGTGGTGCAATGTGATCGACGTGGATTCAAGATTATGTTTCAAGAAGATTATGTTTTAAGTTTTTCATTTTTCAAATTATTGTTAAGACCGTTATAAATAAAGTTTAAGATGAGTGAAATGTATGAACGGTTCCTAAACTTTTTATCTCCTCGACTTCATTATATTATATATTTGTACTCTCCTTAATAAAATAGTTTCTCTTTCTTTTATTGAGGAACGGAATTAGCATACTATTAACGAATAAGATAAATTAATATATATTGATATTATGTTATAATAGATAATTTGTTGATTAGGGAGTTGAATTTTGGAGCAAAAGTGAAGGAATAAAAAAGCATTTGACTGAGATTTATAAGTTAGATAAGAGTGGATGAAATGTGGCAGCTGATTTTCAATGGGTTTGAATTTGATTACAGAGCCAAATCCACAACGACATTTTTAGCCACGTGATTTTGCTGATTATTTGGTTTGCTAAGTGGACAAATGTCAACTTAATATGAGCTTTAGTTGCATCAAAATTCAGGATTCGTTGACTTTTTACTGTATACTACGTGGAGGAATTGTACTGGTCTGTTTCAAAGCAAAGGCTCCAGCTTGGAAAGTTCGCAAATTTAGGTGAACACGTGACTTGCACGCCATTGTTTTTTGCTGATTATGATGAAAAAAGGCTGTGCGTAAAAAGGGTATTTTTTTCATACAATTAATTATTTATAACTCATTTTAATATTGTTTTGTTGCTCAACCATCCAAGATCAAGTAAGATTTTCTCTTCTATTATTTTAAGTTAAATTCAAAGAACATATTTGAATGCATCGTCATAGATTTGATGACTCATCATGGAGTTATAGACATGCAACCTTTCGAATATTTGTGTAACCTTTAATTTATAGTCATATTTATACAATATGAACTTATTTTAATTACTTTGAGATTAACTAGATTTCATTGTTTGATTATACATCAATTCGACACTAGTGTTATGGGTTCGATTTCTCAAATCAATATTTGTAATTCTTCTTTCCCAATTTGTACTAAAAAAAAGCTCTTTACTTTGAGTTATAAACATACTTTTGTCTAATCTTAGAATAGATAAAAGTATATGAATTTTACCTTTATTCTTTAAAGTTTAATATTTTGAGTCAATTAACAAATAAAAGATTTTTTTAAAATTACTTTTATTATTTTAATGAAATTTCACTAAGATTTGAAAAGTGTTTTAAAATTAGGTAAAGTTGTTATTTTAAGTCCTTAGACTCAGATTTTAGCTTCAATTTAATCTATAAAGCTTTAAAAGTTTCAAACTTTTCAATTAAAGGACTTTGTGATATGGTTGTGTGGGGAGAACGATATGTAGCATCAGTGTCTCAATAACGAAAGAGATCATAAATTTGAATTTCTCACTTTTAATTATTATAAAAATTAAAAACAAGTAGAATAATCATATAAGATAAAAACACATTTTAAACATATTATGACTAGTGCTACAAAAGTATGTGTTTTGTTTAGATGCGTGACATTTTATTTTTAGAGACAACAAAAAGAGGGTTGATGAGTTGAGGGAGGGACAATTTTTTTTTTCTTTCTTTTTCTTTCTTTTTTTTGCTAAATTTAAAATATTAAAATATTAAAAAAAAAAATTAAAAAGAGGGTTGATTCATATGATTTCTTTTTTATAATTTAAAATATTAAAAAAAATCATATGAATCAAAATGAAATCAAACACAAATTATATATAGCTAATATGGTAATTTAACCTAAAAAATAAATATATAACCAAATAAGTAAATAAAAACAGATGCATTCTTTTATTTCTTAAAAAAAGAAAAAAGAACAAGACAGTAATAAAATATGTCTACAAGATCTTTATTAACCGACCATGGTTATTGAAATTTTGAAACTTGAATCCTTTGGTAATTTAAGGATAAGTTTGGTTGCATGATTACGATTTCTTGACTTTGTAGAGGATGACAACGTGGGTAAGAGTAAAATTTAAGATAAGAGTATCGGAATATATGATCCTTTTTTATTTTGTATGATCTAAAATAAAAGTAGAGAGTAAAACTAAACGAGTTTTCGTTTTATTAATTTAGGATAAACAAAGGAATATTATTAAAACAAAAATCCAAATGAAGTTTGATCTCAATAACATAGACAATTGAATTAATCTCTTAAAAAAATTATGCATCTACAGTTGTTTTTTTTAATACCCGATGAGGAGGGGAACAAATATCGATTCTCGAGATCGAACATATGATTAACGGGTTCACAACCAAACAATGAGACCATTTATATCTTTAACCCATTCAATATCTACAGTTGATTATATATTCATTATTTGGAATTTTAATATCACATCCTCTACTTTTGTTGATTAACCAAAACATTAGTATATTTGTGACTAAATCCTATACATTATAGGATTTAACCCTAATTGATGTTCTAATATTACCTTTCTATTTATTTATTATTTATTTATTTTAAAAATGAGTAGTTTCTCCACAATAGAAAGAAAACTACATTTTTTTCAGGTAGATTATTGCTTCGCATAGAAGGAAAGGAAAATTAGGGCAAGGTCACAAAGAGTTTAGGATGATGGGAAAAGATAAAGTGCAAGACTTTTTTTTAGCTTTTTAGTCAAAGAATATATTAAATGGTGTATTTAACTAATTAAAATTTTCTTATTTATATTGTTGCATTGAATTGAAAGAAATTTTATGGATGTCAATTATTTTTATATAAAATATCAAATATAAAATTAACAGAAAAAGATATTTCATTCATTTGCGATATTTTAAGTTACAAACTAATAATTTTAATCAAGTGAACTCAAGAATAAATCAATTGCCATCTCAAAGGGTTGATGATTTTATTTCTACTCTGGCAGCCGTTCAACTAAAAAAAATATTGATTCACAAAAATAAGTCTAAATTTATATTGAGAATTATTCATTTTAAAAGTTTTCATCTGTTTGCTTCTGATTTCATCCAAAAACCCAACTTTTTTTTATATATCAATTAAAATAAGAGAATTTGGAAGATTGTCAAAATATGTAAAAAATAATTATAAATATAACTATTTTTAAAAAATTAGTAAATATAATCATTAATATTAATAATATTTTTTTATGATATTGTATTAGTAAATAGGAGAATTTGCATGTATATTACAATAAGATAAAAAAAATTGAGTAAATAGCAACTTTTTGAAAATATTTGCAAATCTATC
>JBBMEF010000640.1:0-29886 GCA_037832685.1 Sicyos baderoa | reverse complement strand
CAAAATCATCGTCAATGTTATGCAAAACTTTTATTCACGAATTTATCACATTGTAAAATTGCCAAAAAGAAACTTTCATTATTGAAAAATAATGAAAAGAATGAGACAAACTCATATTCAATTCCCACAAAAATTGAGCACATATTTCAATGAACTTATGTATATTTACATAATATATGAGAATGTTTGAAATACATTTAAATGGTTCATTGACTAACATGACATTCTTGATTATGTGCTCGAAAAATAATTCATGATCCATCTAAAAAAAAATTTGTCATGTAACTTCTCCATTAAAATTTTCTATTTTTCTTTTTTTTTAATAGATATACGAATTGCACAACACATTCAAAAAAAACTTCAAATGTTCATAACTTTGTCAATTCTTATCCAAATTAGGCTTATAATATATCAATAGAAAGCTCTTGATATATACTACATGTTCCACAAAGAACTACACTTAAAATTTAAGTATACCGAGAGATATTTGTAGTCAAACAAATCTGGTTCAAATATACTAAATAAATTGTGATTTTTGAAATACTCATCAAAGAATGATAACACTTTTGCTGGAACATTCTTAAACTCATCGTTAATAAACATGCAAAATCTCATATCATTTTTGATAAGCATATACAAATTATAGTTGAAGGATTCTAAGCATTCAAATTCCAACTTTTTAAAAAAATCGAGAGAAAATGCTAGAAACCTTATAATAGGCTTTGATACCAATGTTGGGTTTTTACTAATAATAATAGATAAACAAATTACCTTTCTTTCGCAGCGGAATTCACACCAAACCGAATAGTAGAACAATCCACCGAGAATAATCACGAGGACTATACTCTTTGTTCAGAGCCTAAATCCTTTTCTTTCCAAATGCCAAATGGAAATCTCACTTAGAGAATAGAGGATGAGAAATGTTCTTCTTTTCTTGTTGTGTTTTTTTTCTCAAAACACATGTCTATATATGCATGAGAATTGAGTTACATTTAACCTTAAGTTACAATTTATTTATTTTCTAACAAATAGACAAATAAATAATCAACAAGAAACTTAATATTATATTAAGTAAATAGTAACTTAAGTAAATTGTAACTTAACTATTAATTAATTAAATAACATATATTTAATTAATTATATTAAGTTAAATTACTTATATTACTTACAGAAACAATAACAAAAAATGAACTTTTCACATCCATTTAAAATAAAATAAAGTTCTTATGAGATGCAAATGCAAGTACCATACGATTCGACTCAAGTCTAGTAATAAAAGCAAAAGTTTCCTCACTATTCATTCGACTTGACTATAACCTTGAGCAACTAACCTAACTTTATTTCTAGACATCCATTTAATACCTATGATAAGATGAATACTAGGACGTGGAACTTACTCCCACACATTATTTCTTTCAATTGATTTAATTTCACTTCATGACAACTAACCAAAACTGTAGGTTACCTCATGCTCTTTCTGAGTTTCACTTGCTACTACTTTTGAGCGCTTGTCGTTTACACTAGTAGAAAATTAAGTATCAATGACGGACATAAAATTTGGATTTTTAAAAACACGGAGAATTGATGCCCGCTATTGATAGCCAATGTTTTTCTCTTTTCGACTTAAGATTATCAATGGCGGGCGAATGATTTTTTTTATCTTCGAATTATGGTTTGATCTTCAAATGCTTTTTTTGATTCATCACTCACGGATAATTAAAATGCAATGTGTTTTATCAAATACAACATTCATGGATTATTCAACTATAAGAGTTCTTTTATTAAAATCTAGATCTATAAACTTTACTACATACAAAATATCCTAAAAATATACCAAAGTAAATTTTTTAATCAAAATTTCCAAGGTCACATTATCTTTCAAAATAAAACACTTGCAACTAAAGACTTTGAATGATTGATATTTGAGGTTTTTCCATTTAAAAGCTCTATGGAGTTTTATTCAAAACATGTCTTATTAAAACTCTATTCATCACATAACATGCAATATTAAAGTGTGTTAAGGGGAGAATCATTTTTGACTTTCTACTTAATGATAATCAATGTTTTAAAAAGCTAAAAGCGCCTCGGGGCTTTTTCTCTTTAATAGGCGAGGTGTAAGTCTCGAGGCGGTATGAGGCGTAAGTCTTAATTTTAATAAAAAATATTATAAGAAATCTAAACTAATTCTGTAAACATGTATGGTAAAACATAATACTTACGTAAAAATTATACATTTACACAATACCAACATTATAGGATTGAGTTTTTTTGAAATAAAAAATAATCTCATTGATGAATGAAACATAAGTTAATTCTCCAAGTGCCTATAGTGAATACAAGAAATAACTCCAAAAAGAGATGTTAGAAGAAAATAAGCCAAAAAATTATCAAAATTGACAATTCTGAAACGATTGTGTCTTTCTAATAAAAGAATCCATAAGAGAAAATCTATATTGTTATTGTTCAAACCTATTATAAGAATAGAAAATATCAATACTAGTTATTCTACGAGCCGTAGTAATTTTAAAGCTCAATGCGTTATCATCGAGGCGCAAGCCTCTTATGATCCAACATAATCTTAATAGCCTTTTGAAACAAGGATGACGTAGGGATTGAAAGTTCAAGCACAAAATGTGTAAAGAACAATATACCAGATGCTAATATATGCTTTGATGACTTCTACATCATGATGTCATCGAATAACTCATTATTATCTCGAATTTTTGTTGTTGCTAACACCATGCATGTGCAGATTTTCGAGATCGAACATGTGAGGTTAATGTTGAACTGATTTACAATTAAACAATAAAACTATTGCGTCACTCACTCATTTGATGAATTATCTTTCATTCTTATCTCAACTAAAGCTCTAGTTTTCATTAATAAAATAATTATCTTAAAACTAGATTCCTTTCCCTTTAATTGCATCATTATTTATCTTTGATTAATAAGGTTTCTTTACCTTACTGTTCTTTTGATTTTAATCATCCTTGTAATCAGTTTGTGGTTAATGGTCTCCCCATTTCGCTCCATCTTTTTTCTCTACTTGTTACAATAGGTTTTTGTAACAAAATTTGATGTATAATGAATTATTATTATTTTGTTTCTTATCCGAAAATAGGATCTACATTTGGAATTTTAATAATTTAAAAGTAATTATTAATCAAACACAATTGTTATTCCCTAAAAAAAAAAAAAAAAAAAAAACCAACTTGCACAAAATAAAATGTGTACTTGAGGTAACAAAACATTGAAACTTTCAAATATTAATCACACCAATTTTTTCAGTAACCTTTATTGTAAAAAAAGAATTACTCGTAATTTTTTTTTTTAAATTCTTCATTTCATTATTTAGAAAATAATTATCAAGAATAAAAAAATCCTTTCAAATTATTTAATTTGAAATTTGAGACATTTTAAATATTATAAAACATTATTGAATTACATAACAATTGGCCTATTAGCTCAGCTGGTTAGAGCGTCGTGCTAATAACGCGAAGGTCGCAGGTTCGAAACCTGCATAGGCCAATATTTTTTCTTATTTTTCCACCCTTTAATATTTGTGAATCTTTTTTTTTTTTTTTGAAAAAAATACCAAAACCCTAGAATCGTGGTTTTAACTTTGAAGCCGCTCGTCCCTGTCTCCTCCGGCGTCGTGGTCGTCTTCTTCTTCTTCTGCCATAATCGATCCTTCCAGGTTTGCCCTAATTTCTGCTCTCTTCTCTTTTCCACTTCCATTCATCATCGCTGTATTTGCGCTCTTTCTCCTGCAACTACCAAATCAACCATTCTCGTACTTTCTTTTAATGGCTGCTGATTATTAATCTGATTATCGTGCTGTTCTAGGTTTGGTTCTGTTTTGGAAATTCGATTTTGTGTGTGTGTGTGTATATACAAACATATGAATAATCTGCTCAATCCGAGTCCAATTTTCATTCAACTGTTCTTGCTTTATTCTTGTTGTATTGTGTTCTACTTTTTTTTTTTTTTTTTTTTCTTAATTTCTTTTCACTCATTTGTGTGCTAATTCCGGCTGGTTTCTAAACTCGTTTGTCCTTCAGTGTGGGAGCGAGTTTTGACGATATGTAGTTTTGTTGTGATTTGAATTTTTAGCTAGATTCTGAATGTGGGAACGTAATTTCACTCATTTGGTTAACCATCACAGAGTAGCCTAGTAGTGACTAGCAATGTTATAAAAAGCTCAAGGCGCACTAAGGCGAAATGAGCCTGAGGCGCGAGGGGCACCAAAAGGCGGCTTTTTACTTAAGTCGCATATATGTATACATAAACAAAATATATATACTGATCTCTTTCAATAAGAGTTTTTTTCATAGTCAGCCCATAACAAACATGAAACATAAAAAATATTAATTCCAAATAAAAATCTAAAGTCCTAAGATCAAACTTATGGTCGCTAAATAAGTATTCATCCCCATCCACTCCTTCTTTGGCGATAATTAGAGAGAACATGGAAGTGGATTGGAGATTAGGGTTGACGATTAGCTTTTAATTATTTTTTTAAAACAAAACTTTGGAGTAATTGTTGATTGAATTTGAAATTTAAAAAACAAATAGAGAAATATGAGTAAAACATTACTATTTGACTTAAATTTTAAATAAATAAGTACAGTCCTTAAGACGCGCGACTTGCGCACCTGAGGGCTTTATGAAAAGCGCGTGCCTGAGGCTTTTTTGAGCCTGAAGCGCGCCTTTTGGGACATTTTAAAACACTGTAGTGAGGAGGACCTTGAGTAACTGAAAGGTGATAAATTCAATTCATGGTGGTCACTAATCCAGTAATTAATTTCCTGTGGGTTTCCTTCATATCCAAATGTTATAATGTCAGAAGGCATGTCTCCGACTCATGAGAATAGTCGAGATGCGCTTAAATTGAATTTTCCTCTTTCATCGATTTATGATTATACTACAGGTTGATCAAGGAGTATAAATGGGAGAGGAGAAGAAGAGCAGGGGTATAATCCCATCATTGATAAAGAACAAGGAAAAGAGGGCAGAAGTGCATGCCAATCTCAAGAACGAGAAGAGGCTTGAGAAACGCAAGAGGGCCAAGGCTCGTGATGCTGCTGAGAAACAAGCCCTTGAACTTGGAGAAGAAGTATTGCATCATCTATTCATCTACTCTGTTTATCTTCCATCTCAGAGACTCTGACTTTCTCCTTTTATTTTTGTTCTTTCTGTAGCCTGCACCTAGGAAGACTCCTCGCACCATAGAGAACACGAGGGAGGTTGATGAGACGGTTTGCAAACCTGATGATGAAGAGGTTCTTCTTCTTCTTAAATCTTAGTTTATGGCATTTTGTAGCTTTTATTTAAATATATATGTTTTTTCTTTGTAATTATTTTTATTTAGAGTACACATTTGTAATCTATCCAGTTTTGATCTGCCACAGCTATTTGCTGGAAATGATGCTGACGAATTTAGTTCCATCATTAAGCGGGATATTTTGCCAAAAGTTTTAATTACTACTTGCCGTTTTAATTCTACTGTAAGATTCTTCATTATTATTACCTATTCAGTAATTTTGATTTTAGCAACTTGGTAAAGACTTTGTACCTTATATTTTAATCTTCTGCCTGTTTGTTACTCACTTTTGCAGATTGGACCTGCTTTTATATCAGAGTTGCTTTCAGTGATACCAAATGCACATTACTACAAGAGAGGAACCAACGATTTGAAGAAGGTTTTATTCATAACTGTGTTTTCAATTGATCACAGTGAAGGAAAAGGAAGATTAAGAAAAAAAACAAGAATTAATATGGACGATTCTAGCGATAATTTTGTGTGTGTGTTTCTTGTAGGTTATAGAATATGCAAATGCCAAGGAGTTCACTTCTTTGATGGTTGTTCATACAAGTAGGAGGAAATTGGGTAAGTTGATAATCTTTCATAAAGCTTGCAGTTTCTTCTTGCATGATAATTTTTTTCTGATAGAACACTATCAAGGACATGCAACTTAATAATTACTTAAGATAATAGCTAAGTAAATAGCAGAATTAGTGCCAAAATATCAGTAGATTAATAGGGGAAATTGGATACAAAATACAAGAACACTTCCACCATTTGAGAGGGTGGTGCTCGCCTAGAATTACTCTTAAGTAATCCTGTTACAAACACAAAGGTTCACTGCCTTCTCCTCAAGGCTTCCCCTCCTTAAATACACAATAGATGCCATCACAAAAGTACAGAATAATAATATAAAATACTAGTAGCACGGCTAGGACTACTTGTCCTACTACTGTCCAGCCCCTGAGTTGTTCCTTGAGCCCCTCCGAGTATACACCTGTCTAATCGGGGGTCTATCTGTTTCTTGCATACTTTTTCTCTATTCCTTCTATATTTTGTTTTCTTAGCTGTTTAGTAAATTTGATTCTTTCCTCAATCTCTTTAATGTTTTGATTTTTTTTTCAGATGGCCTTCTAATCATGGGCTTACCTGAGGGACCTACTGCCCATTTTAAGATATCAAATGTTGTCTTACGTAAGGATATTAAGGTACGTTGTTTCAATTCAATGAAGTAGTGTGCCCCACTTGGTTTGTTTATGTATTGTTGTGCAGTATGTTAACAACTATTGGATTTTTCGGAGGAATAAATTTCCATGAAACTTTAACCACTTTATGTTTTCGTGCCTGTAGAATCATGGAAATCCAACCAGCCATGAGCCAGAACTTGTATTGACTAACTTCACAACACGCCTTGGTCTTCGTGTTGGAAGGTTGCTTTCATACCCAAATTTCATTATTTAAATCTACTGCCTTTTGTGAAGATTGCATTTCATACTTAGAGTTGTTGTTACTTTTTCTTGTTTATTATGATTTTTTTTTAGTACATATGGGGGAAGGGAGATAAATACCAATTCTCGGGATCGAATTTGTGATGCTGGTGTTGAACTGGTTTGCAACCAAACAATGAAACCATTGTGCCAATGACCCATTTGGTGTTTATTACGGTTTTATGATGATGATATTCTATTCTCAAGTCTTTCTCAATGCCGTGACTTCTATTGGTGTTTATTACGGTTTTATGATGATGATATTCTATTCTCAAGTCTTTCTCAATGCCGTGACTTCTATTGTTGTCTTGTTTCTTTTAGATTAATTCAGTCACTGTTCCCTCAAGACCCTAAGTTCCGTGGTAGACGCGTTGTTACTTTTCACAACCAACGGGATTTTGTTTTCTTTCGGCACCATCGGTATGATACCATTTCCTGTTCAAATATTTTCTCTCTGTATTCTATAGAGGTTGGATTATGATGAATTTGTGCTTTTGTCTTCCCAGATACATTTTTGATAGCAAGGAAAATAAAAAAGAGGCCGACTCCAAAAGTAAGTCCAAAGATACGAAGGGTGAGAAAGTTTCTCAGCAGAAAGTAGTTGCCCGGCTTCAGGTCAGTATTAATATTTCTCCTTCCACATCACATGCATAAACTGATATAAAAGGATACTTTTTGTGATTTCTATGGTGGTTCCACTTTTAATCAGGAGACTTCAATATTCGTTGACCTGTTTTTATCTTGTCTCACTTATTACAAATAGGTTCTTTTTAGAAAAGTTTTTTGTATCATATCTTTGATTGGATTTTATAACTTTTATCACGAATGAAATAAGACTTATTTTTATTAAATTTGTTTATTAGAAATCAATAAACAATTCATTTTTTTTTTTGGAAAAAATAACATTTTATATATTTTTTTCTTTGTTTCTAATAATTTTTTTTTAAATTTTTGATAGCTATATTAGGAGTATATTATAATATAAAGATTAAATGGATAATAAATAGTAAAGAACCATTCATTTTGAACACTAGATGTCTTTACCTCTTTAGTATCTTGATTGGATTTAAGATACGGATTTTGTAACTTTTTCTTTAATCAATGAAAGTTTCTTGTTTCCTATTAAAAAAAATCAAATGGGTTCTTTTACTGGTAATTTTCTTGGGGTGGTTGTTAACAATAGTTTATTCATCATATTCAAGGAATCAAATAGTACTACATAGGGTAGGGAACTATGAAAATTTAGAAACTGGGGTTTTGTGAGAGAAGTCAATATAAACAAGACAACAATAGAAGTCGCAGTATTGACCGAGGAACGTGTGGGGGAAAATTCACTTGAGAACATGCGTAACTCTATGAATTCATTATCATTTTTGCAATATCACATATTCGCCTTTTCCAGATATTATAATCATCTTCTCTATTCATTAAATAAACAATTTTTAGCCCTCTAAGGGGGTTAGGAACTAGGAATCCCGAACTACATTACTTAGTGTGTCCATAACTGCTATGCTATTCTTTGTGTCAAATTTTGATTTCTTGTTTAGATTTGTTTGAAGAAAGTGATATTCAGGAGAATCTTAAACAGGAGAAGTCATTAGAGAAAAACAAACTAAATAATGAGAGGGAGGAATATTAGTATAGTAACAACTGATTCCGAACTTGATTTTTCAGGAATGCGGTCCTCGTTTCACAATGAAACTGATCAGTTTGCAGCACGGAACTTTTGATTCGAAAGGCGGGGAATATGAGTGGGTTCATAAGGTAAGTCTAAGTCTCTCCCTTCTCTATTAAGGATATCGATCCAAACATGAAATACATATACTATTAGATCATACGATTCATTCTGTTCATGTAATTCATTTTTTCCAACCTTGAATTCCAGCCTGAAATGGATACGAGCCGCAGAAGATTCTTCTTGTGACATTCTCAGGGGAGTTGCATTACTTGTATTTCCGGGAGTAAAAGTTGCGCTGGGCTTATGGTAAGCAAACCCTAATAACTTTTTTTCTTTTCTTTTTTCAATAGAAATCTAAGGAGTCTCATCAACTCTGAGTTAAAAGTGATATGAGAACACATGTAACGTTAATTTGTAAACACCTCTCATGTCTCCATTTCTTTGAAGTCTCTCAGTGTTTGGCCTAGGGACGGAGTTCTGAAGTCTCTCAGTGTTTGGGCTACCCCAGGACGGAGTTCCTCTATTTGGTGTTCTCATGTCTCCATTTCTTTGAAGTCTCTCAGTGGAGCGTAGTTCTGATTTTATGGTTTCTAAAAAAAAGTGATATCAGAGCACCAAATAGAGGAAAACAATCTGACTTGTTCCCCAAAAGAACACCAACCTAGATTAACTAGTGGTCAAGAAGAGGCCTTGAGAACTAAAAAGAAAAATGTTATAGGTTATAATGGTTGTTTATAAATTATTTTTCTAAGAGTTTCTCTAACGTTTAAATATTGTAGAATTAGATGGTTTATCTCGTGAGAATAATCTAGGTGAGCATAAGTTGACCAGACTCCCATGGATATTCTTCCCTTTTGTTTCTTTCATTCTAAAGTCTCCACAAAATACCTTATACTGGAAATTTTCTCAAGCAAGTTTATTATTTGCTTTTATTTAACTGTGGTGTGGTTGGTTATTTATTAATTTACTTGTACCTACAAAATAATTTTGTAAATCCTAACTAAATATTACGTAATAGAACAAACATTTTCAAAGTGGCTAACCAAGGTCTTAAAATTCTAGGTGATGATTAAATGTATGTATTAAATGGTTGTTTTGTTGATTAGCCAACTCTAAGTATACGCACGTAAATTGACTCGAATATTGGGGAGCGTAATGAGAGAACATTTTGTAACTGATGTTCTCGTGATCGTGCAGGGCAGACCGTCGATAAATCTGAGTCTCTTTTTTGGCCTGCTTGTATGTGACAAGTTCATTTATTTTTCACTACTCAAAATTTTGTAGCATTGTCTTTAAGGTTGATTCAAAATTAAGTAATTGATCATATACACCTATCTCCCGAATCCTCTTCAAGATTCGTTGGGTTGAGGAAGAAATTACATCACTCACCAGAATTTTGGAGCCACCTATAGTTTGAGTGATTTAAATTTCGCAATATCTCCTTATTTCTTTATAAAAAAAAGGAAAAAGAAAACCTTTTTAGTCCCTATAATCTTTTTGTTGAAGTTTTACTTCAGTCTCACTTAATCTTTTTTGTTAATGGAATTATCAGTAATGAAATGCTGTCTAAGGTGATAATTAAGTTAATTTTAAAATTTTAATAAATTGATGATATGTTATGATACTTGTATAGATTTTATTTGTAAAGGTAAATTGCCAATTTGCGGGATTTTAGTTTTGGTTTTAGAGAGAGAATTACAATGAGAGTGGGGGTTTTATATTGAGAGTGATTGGAAGAGTGGTTTATGGAAGGCAGAGTTAGATTGAACCTTAAATTTCAAAATTAAAAAACAAAATGTTATCAAATGGAATCTTAGGAATTTGATTAATTTTGGTTGATAATTATTTGATTTTTGGTTTTATAGTAAATATTATTTTTTATGATTTTACTTGTTTTTATTACCTTTTACTATTTTTTGCGGATTATTAAAAAAACAAAATAATTTCATGTATAACATAATTTTCAAACTTGTTCATTTGTGGCACAAAAATGATAGAAGTCTAAAGTCTATCGGTTGAACCATTATATATTGTAAAATAAAAATTTTGAGCAAAATGTGCTATGAATGAATTATTTTAAAAAATATGCTATAATTGTAATAAAGAGTAGATGTGTTATCAACCATCATGGGGTAGCCCATTTTGGTCATAGAGAGCCTTGGGATGCATGATGCGATGGATTCAAATCCCATGTTGACCACCTACTTAGAAATTAATTTCAAATTAATATCTACGAGTTTTCTTGGCATCCAAATGTTGTAGGGTCACAAGCTGTCCGGACAGTCACGAAAAAAAGAAAGAAAAGAGTAGATGTGTTATCGAGGGCAAATTCCAAAAAAAAAAAAAGTTTATTTAACATGATGTTCATTAGCAATTCCA
This sequence comes from Sicyos baderoa, assembly GCA_037832685.1. Classification (NCBI taxonomy): domain Eukaryota; kingdom Viridiplantae; phylum Streptophyta; class Magnoliopsida; order Cucurbitales; family Cucurbitaceae; genus Sicyos; species Sicyos baderoa. The sequence goes on along the minus strand of JBBMEF010000640.1, from coordinate 19,037 downwards.
TGAAAAAAAATGATTTCAAGATTGACAAGCCAATCGGTCCCGATTTTAACAGTTCTTCATCGACCCCTGGTTCCTTGGGTGGAACTCATGGTTGATTAGTTATGGGGATTTAGGATCAAGAAAACATAATTTAATAACGCATAGAGAAACACATCTGAATGAAAATACCATTGTTGCCATAACTTTGTAAAGAAATTTAAAATGACTATAAAATTTTAAGATTATTGATGAAGTCATATAGTTCTCTCAACTCTACATAAAAATAGCAAATAAACATTATGGGGGGTAAAGTTACCTTCTTTGGAAATTCAATTTTCCAATACAAAATCCAAAAAGAAGAGCAAATACAAGAGGGAAGAGGATGAGAATGAGACCCACAAGGGGAAGTTGATTGTGGTGAAACCCAAAGTAATCTCTCAAGAAAGCTGAAAGTGTTGTCTTTTCTCCAAACACCACAATTGTTTTGTGTATATCTCCATATTGTGAAGTTAGCAAACAATTCAATGTCCATGATGTTGGAGTCATATAATACAACCATTTCCACCACTTTGGGATTTGCTGCATACATAAAGGAAGAATTTTTCATCATAACTTATTCTCAATACAATATTGGAAAAACAATTCATCTCTTTCATGTTAATAATATATAACTAAGTGTCTCAAGTTGTCAACAAAAGCAGTAGGTTAGTGACATCAATATATTTTTATAATCGAGATTAAGGTTTCTTTATCTTTTTGGCCATTATCATGCGCTTATTGTTTTAAGAACAATCTTATATTCCCTGTGTATCAGGTCTAATTATCAGGATTTGCGTTTTAGAGGTGTTTGGGCAAGGGGGTGGAACCGGGAATAATTCCCTTACTCACGTTTGGAAAATTGATAATTATTCTCTTTATAATCATATTTTCACCCCTATAATATCATTCTCCTATAACCAATATTCATTCCTCCCGTAAGTTTGTTTCATATAATTATTCTCTTTACCTTAAATATAGGTAATAGCTCCACTTATAATCATTTTTTATACTTAAAACACACTCAAATACAGGTAATGGTTCCTCTATAAACATTCCCTTCACCTCTAACGTAGATCGTCATTATCTTATTTAATCATTTTTTTTTCGCATTCTCATTCTCTTATAATCAATTTTGAGTCCTGTTGACATTTGGTATTGAAAGAAGCTTCAGTAAATACGATATGGCTTACCGGATTCGGAACGAGAAAGCCCGAAAAGAGATTGAACATGGTGTAGAAGGCAGAGGACAAAATGTTAGCAATTTGAAAGTTTGGTGTGATGGAGACAAGCAGCATCCCAAGATAATTGAAGTAGAGAAGTGCACAGAAGATTGAGTAGAAACACCAAAGTACTTTGGATGCTGATCCATAATATCCAATCATTGGGTAAATGATAACTACATAAGCAACTACTTGTGCAAATATGTAAGGAACCTCAACAATCACCTGCAAAAAAGTTTTCAAAGTTTGAGCTTTACCTTGTAAAATAAAAGCTTGTGATTCGAAGTCTTTGATTTTAAAACTTAGAATTTAGTTTATGTAGTCCCTTAAAACTAGAATTTAGTGTCTATGATTTGAGAAAACGTAACAGATAGTTACTGTCTTTCGTAAACGATGGCGAACTAAATATGTAGAAGTTGGTCATTTATGTGTAAGTAATGACGATATGAGTTAAGTGTTTAAATGGACAAAAGAATCACATCATTTACACATAAACAATTACCTCCACGTATTTAATTGACCAACGATTACAAACGAAAACGTCTATTTTTTAGGTTTTATCAAACCGTAAGAACTGAGTTCAAGTGAATAAGATGAATATTATGTACCTGTGCAAGTGAGTAAGCCCATGAAGAATACATCCCAGCAAACCTTTCTCTGTACATAACAGCTCTCTCCATCGATACATAAGGAAGAACTGATGAACAATTGTCAATCCCGAGGAAGATTACGGTCGTGTACATCGAACCGAAAATGTTGAACAAGCTCTGCTGGTTTTCTCTTCAAACACAAACAAAAAGAAGATACAAACTTTCACATTCATGAAAATAGATGTCACACAAATGCATAAATAGATACTCACAGTTTCTTTCCCTGTTGCCAAAATAGTATCCCAAAAATCAAAGATGAAACAACTGTATGCATGAAACGAATCAAGTTATAAGAAGGGCTCCTCCAGTAAGACAAGTTTTGTTTCCAAAGACAAGCCTTGAACTGTCCGACGAAACTTCGCGAAAAGACGTTCGAAAAACGCAAATCTCTCAAACCGTGCGGTGGGCTGCTCAACTGCTTTACAAGCTGTTTGTTGTTCCTGCATAACAAGAATCATCGAAAAGTTTGCTTAGAACCTATTTGGTAACCATTTGGTTTTTGAATTTATGCTTGTATTTACTCAAATTCTCTACACATGGTTTCATTCCCATAAAGAAGTAGGCAAGTCCTAACCAAATTCCATAAACCATAATAAATATTTGGAAACTATTTTTTTTTAGCTTTCAAATTTTGGTTTGGTTTCTAACAACATTAGTAAAATGTAGATATCAAAGTAATGAAAATCATATATAAGAGTAGTATTTTTAGGCTTAAATTTGATAACCATTTTATTTTTAGTTCTGGTTTTTGAAATTTAAGTCTACAACAACCATCTTACCATAGGTTTTTTCTTACTTGAACATCTACATCTTACCTTTATTTTAAGAAATCAAACTAAAATTTAGGAAAAAAAAAAAGCAGCTTCCAAAAGTTTGTTTTTGTTTTTAAATTTACTTTGTCAAGGAAAGATGGATACATTATAGGAAAGATAGAGCACATGGTAGGAAACTTGAGTAAAAATAAGCTTAAATTTCAAAAACCAAATGGTTATCAAACGGAGTCTTATTTACTCAAATTCTCTTTTGTACTTCTTTGAACAGATAACAAAATAACAATGTGATCTTATGGGGAGACCCTAATTTATGTTGTTGGTTGAAATAAAAAGTTGTAAATCTTAACTCACTCATATAAAGCAGAGTTGCTATACACTTGAGCAAAATCTATGCCAAGTTCAGATTCTGCTGAGGGAGAGGTAATCTCCAACATCCATGTTGCAGGATTGTAGTTTTCTCTGTTCTTTGGAACCCCGGGAACAAGCTGTGTACGATCGAAAACGAAACGACTCTCAGAAACGGCGAAAAATTGAATATAAGACACAAACAACATTGCTAGCTGCAGAACAAGCTGACCTCAAAATATTCTATAACATTTCTTGAACGTTGTCCAAGTGGTCCACAGTAGATCATGTGCCCACCAGTTTTCAGAAGAATCAACTGCATGAAAAGGTGAAAGGCAGCCTTAAACAAGTGAGAGTTCAAAAAAAAATTCCTTTCTTGAACGATATCTGTTCTCTTTGCTTTGAGAACAGATATCGGTGAGTATCAAGGCTAGCTTACGCGCACCTCGACTATTCTCACAGAATAATCCATCTAACCCTACAATATTTGAATGTCAAGGAAATTCGTAGGAAAATAATTTCTAGACAGGTGGCTATCATGGATTGAACTTATAACCTCTTAGATCTCCAAGATCCTCTTTGACCACTAAGCCAATCCATGATTTATTTATTTTATTTTTTATATCCATGACTGTTCGGACAGCTTGTTCACATTTCGATTATTGTCACGGGGCATACTACCTGACCCTACGACAGTTGGATGTCAAGGAAACCTGTAGAAAATTAATTTCTAAGCAGGTGGTCACTATGGATTGAATCCATTATCTCTTAGTTTCTCAAAGCCCTCTTTACCAATCCATAAACAAAAATTCAGTATAACCACATATTGGTTTTTTTAACTAAAGAATGCTACTCAATATCTCACATCAATGGTTTTCCTATTCATCTAATTAAAATAACTATACAAAATTCCATTTGTTTGGTTTAAAGTTGTCTTGAACTTCTATGAATGCATAAAAGGATTTGAAAGATTGTTACCTCATCAAATGATTCAAAGATGTCAATACTTGGCTGGTGGATGGTACAAACTATTGTTCTTCCTGTATCAACCACGTTCTTAACCGCTCGCATGACAATGGCGGCCGCTCTTGCATCCAAACCAGTGGTAGGCTCATCCATGAAGATGATGGAAGGGTTGGAAACAAGCTCCACGGCTATGGTTAACCGTTTACGCTGCTCGGTCGAGAGACCACTAACACCAGGTATGCCAACCAAAGAATCTCTTATGCCATCAAGTTCAATTGTCTCAAGAACTTCATTCACAAATTGCTATGAAACAAAAAACTAACATCAACACATCAGAAACAAAATAAGTTTAGCTAAAAAGGGAAGAAAAACAGCATACTGCTTTTGTTTTCGAGTCGATATTAGACGCCAAACGAAGCGAAGCAGAGAAGATCAAGGATTCTTCCACTGTTATTTGAGGAGAATGTATATCAGTTTGTTCACAGTAACCGGATATCCGAGCAAATGTTTGTTGAACTTTAGGAAAACCGCCGATTTTGATTTCTCCTTCGATGTATCCGCTCGTCTTTCGTCCGGCGAGAACATCGAGCAGAGTTGTTTTCCCAGCCCCACTGACACCCATCAATGCTGTGAGGACACCAGGCCTTAAAGCCCCTGTTATGTTACAAAGGAGTTGGAGTTTCTTCTGGGTTGAACCCTTTACTCTCATTTCCTTGAATCAAAATACACGAAATAGTATTTCAAAACAGACTCGTTTGATAACTTTTTTGTTTTCGAAATTTAGCCTATAAGTATTACTTCCAACTATGAATTTTCTTTCTTTTATATCTACTCACCTATATTTCAAAAACCAAACTAAGTTTAGAAAACTAAAGAAAGTAGGTCTAGTTTGATAACATTTGGTATTTTAAAATATCACAAATTCTACCCAAAGTTATCATTTTTCTGAAGAAAGCTTTAGTTTCTAGCCAAATTCCAAAAGCAGAAACTGGTTTTGGAAAACTATTTATTAGATTTCATTACTTTTCTTGGCTGTTGAAAACATTAAAATGTACATAACAAAAATTCATAAGTGTTATTTATAAGCTTAGTTTTTGAAATCTTAGTCTTTGTTTTTGGAATATGGCTAAAAATTCAAATGGGCTTTTTTAGTAGAAACGAAAGCTATTGACTATTGTAGAGAAAGTGGGAGAAAATAAACTTAATTTTCAAACCAAAAAATAAAAAAACTAAGGGCATTTTATACCCCTTTTGTTTTCGATTTTTGAAAATTAAGTCTACAGCAACCGCTCCAATCTATGATTCTCTTTACATTGATATCTATATTTTTCTAAATTTTGAAAGCCAAACCAAAATTTGATAATTAAAAAAAAATCATCCGGTTAAGATTCAAATACTTTCATGAAACACTTTATAAAGAATTCGAGGAAAAACAAACTTGTATTTAAAAAATCAAATGATTATCAATCAAACAAAACAGTTTTCTCACTTTGGAGAACAAATTAAACAAAATCTCTGAATAATAAACCAGCCAAAAAACAAACAGTTAGTAAAAACAGTTAAAATTACCAAAGGCATGTCCACATAATACTGCAAATCTTGAAACACAACTGTCAAAGCTGTGAAAGGCAACCCTATTGATTTTCCTGTTTTTTTTAACCAAAAAACAAAAAATTAATAAATTCATTTCAATAACAACATTTGGAAATTAAATTTTCAAAAAAAAAAAAAAAGGACAGATTATTATGTGACCTTTAATTGATTGGGAAGAAATAGTTTGTTCCACAGAATTGGATTCTTCACTGCTCTTTGCTCGTGTGAGCTTTTCATATGAGATAATAGCCCGACAAGATCCAGGAGCTATATGTAGAATACAGCATCATTAATTTTGCTTTATTTATTTATTTATTATTATTTTTTCATGACTTAAAAAATTGAGTGGAAATATAATACATATACTTTTTTTTTTAAATTGTTTATATCTGAGCTTTCGTGCTAGCTTACACGTTATGGGACATACGGTTTGACTTTACCTAAATTAAATTTATAATCTCTTACTTGGACACTTTTGAGTTAAAAGGTTTAATCAACAAGATGAATTTGATTTATGAAAAGAAACTTTTCAAACTTTTTGTTAAGGTTGGAAAATATTGTTTTCAAATGTTTTCCTTTTTTTTCTGACGAAAAATGTTTTCCCTCTTTCTAAAATTGACACATCTTTTAAAATTATGGCTCAAATAATTAATGAAAATTGACACATAAAATTTAGGGAGTTTTTCATGTATAACAAAAATGAGGTAAAAAATTGCATCGATAACACATTTTTATCAAAAATTGGTTTATAGTAAAATTCAAGTGATTGAGTTCAATCACTGGTAATTGATTGATGAACTCAATCACTTAACAAACTGATTGAATACAAAATCAATCTTTGATAAAAATGTGCTATAATTCTAATAGAGTGTCCTAAAATTGCTATACAGTACTACAAATTCTCTAAAAATTATGTTATGACTCTCAAATGTTATATGGCTCAAATAAAAATTGACACATCTTCTAAAATTAATGAAATGATAAAAAATATGTAATGAGTTCAACATATCGTAATGACCTACTTATTTAAAAATTAATTCTTATTATTGACAACTAAAATTATAAAGTCTATCTTGGAAGAATAGTCTAACTATGCCTAAAATAAGATGGAAAATAAAAGAAAGATATAACAAACTATAATTTGTTTATTTTTTTTGGGGAGAGGAAAAGAGAATAAAATTTTCTAGTCTTACAATCAGGAACAATGGGATAATTTTACAACCTGATTTAATAGTAGTCAAAACGACATTAGTAATGAAGAAGTAATGAGTTTAATTTATAGTAGTCACTTATTTAAGAATTAATTTTTTATAAATTTCTTTAATATCTAAATATTACGTGACAATAGTGGAGATGTACACAAATAACCGTATATATATATATATATAAATAAATAAAGAGTATTTAGCAAAAATAAAGAATTGCATAATCTTATTTTTAAAAGGTGACTCAAATATCATTTGGAGCCAAAATTTTAGGCCATCCACGTTATTATAGCTAACTTTATTTTGAAAAGGCAGGTCAAATCATATTTGGATCGAGCAAAAGTAGTACACTCCAAGGAGATCATATATTATATAGTAATCGGTTGGTTATGGATTCCAGTCTAAAAAAAAAAGTCATATTTGGATCCAATTTTGTAGGTCATTGTAAGAAGGAAATTTGTTATGTATACCAACTTTAGGGCCCTTTATTAGAATTATAGTACATTTTTATCAAAAATTCGTTTATACCAAAATTCGGAGGGATTGAACTCAATCAAACTCAATCAATAACTAGTGATTGAACTCATCAGTTTGTTAAGTGATTGAGCTCAATTGATTGTGTTCAATCACTAGTTATTGATTGAGTTCGATTGAGTTGGTATATGTGTAATTATTTTCAATTTTATGCTATAGATATAATTTTTTAGCCCATTTTTATTATACATGAAAAATACCCTCGTAAGAATCTCCTATCTTCTTAAAATTAGAGTTGAAAGCAATAAAAAGTAAACTTACGGTTGAGGAAAGTTAGAGCCAAAGCAAATCCAAAGTTGAAAATTAGGGCAAATCCAAACAAGGCTCCAAGTGAAATCCAATAGAAGTATTGATTATAATCCAATCCTCGACTTTGAAGCACTTCATGACCTATTGTAGTGTTTCCCGTTTGTACCTACCAAAAATATTTCTACACGAATTAGTCACATTTAGGTACACATAATAATAATAATAATGATAATGTAAGTTAAATGATTAATTAACACAAAATAATTTCTTTTCTAACTATTTTTAACCATGAGAAGTTAACTTGGATATAAATGAATAGTCTAGTTAATAAAAATAGTAATCGAGTGACATGACTGTTTGTTCGTGATTCATGAACTAAGAATTCATAGATTCAAATTCTTAACTCTTTATTGTCTGAGTTCAAAACAAATACTTTAGACTAAGAGGTGAGAAGAAAAGGTTCAAACTTAGACTCTTACCAATTGAATATTGAAAAAAAAATAAAAAAAATAAAAAAAATAAAATAAAATAGGGGTAAGTGTGTGACCTTTTGCCATCTTGGAGCAAGAAATTCATTGTTAGAAAGACCAATTTCTCCATAACTAATAGGCGAAACCCAAAACACCCATTCCAACCAACCAGGCATGGCCGCTGCAAATTAAATAAATAAAAAAACTAATAAATAAATAAATAAATAAGTAAGAGTTTCAATTTATCTTTTATTGAAAATACTTTGTAAAATATAAGTACAATTTATTTATTATCTTATACTATTGACTTGAGTAAAGAGTGATCATATTTGACATGATATATTGGCAATTTCAACATTACCTACATTTTCTATGATCTTAATTTGAAATATTAAATGACTATTTTAACGCTTAATTATAAAGTTTATATGATTGAACTATCCAAACATAACGATAAATCCTGGAAATATAAGTAATGCACATCAATTCTTCAAAACTTTTTTTCTTTCCAAGAGCTCAAAACATTTTTTTGACTATACCAACAAGAAACGAAATTAAATGTATTACCAGCTCATAACTCAGAGAATACAAGTTCGAATCCCATTTTAAATATTATTGAATTAAAAAAAAAAAAAAAATTAACCATGAATTGTATATCTCAAAATACCTCTAAACCATCATGGGGTAGCTTAATTGGTCAAAGAGGGTCTTTGGTGCATAAGATGATGGGTTCAAATCCCATGGTGGCCACCTACCTAGGAATTAATTTTAAATTAATACCTACGGATTTTCTTGACATCCAAATGTTGTAGGGTCAGGCGGTATGCCCCGTGACACTAGTCGAGTTGCACTTGTGCACGTAAGCTAGCACGGACAGTCACGGACATCAAAAAAGAAAAAGAAAAAAAACTAGTTCAACACCATGATCATAGATTAAGAGTAATGATAGTCTTTAGTGTAGGGTTTGTTGTTCCCCCGACATGCGATAGATAAAACTTACGATGTGTGATGATGAAGCCACCAAATAGCAAGACTAGTAATATTGCGAAGCTACCGATTGTCATGGAAGCCACAATGGTTTGAAACACTGAGGCTATTAGTCGAAACATCGACAATGATGATAGGTGCACCGCAAACAGAAGAATAAGCTGTTTAAAGAACCTATATATGAAAATCAAGTGTGTCAAATATTTAGACAAGTTATAATTATTAGTTTAAATGCAAGCCAAAAATAATTGATTTAAGGAACAATCCACATTTCTAGGTCATCACCTTTCCAATGTGAAAATAATACGCCCACTTCGGTTGCGTTGATATACGCTATGAACTGTTTAGTGTCCTATGATTACTTGATTTAAGGAACAATACACGTTTCTATTTTCATATAAGAGCTTTTATGTATTTGAGCCTTATGTGTAATAGAGTTTAATGAGAGTGCACTATATAAACTTGAATTAAACTTGACATTATGTAGTTTCGACCTCTCCTTTATAAAACGACGTTCTTCCCTCTCTGGCCGTGATGTAGCTAACACATTGTTAGTGAACTATATAAATTTATGTGTTCTTCTCTTTTACATTTTCTTGTATTTTCGATTAACTGTTGATTGTTGTTTTCATAACAGATTTGAATCCGGATACTCACTCGAGTTTAATGAGCTATGATATTATATTAGACAACATAAGTTGCATCTCAAAACCAATTTTGGATTCCGATTCAAGATTGATGAACACAAAAAGACATCATGATCTTGATAGGACATATTGAGAATCCCACATGAGGAAGTCGAGCCTCACAACCTTTATAAAAAAGTGGATTACTTCTCTCATTGCCAATTAATTTTGAAATAAAACTCCATGTTATTTGGTAAGTAGTATTTATAAACTTAATAAAAAAAATCAAATAGTTATCAAACAAAACATAATGAGTGTTACAACGATAAGCTGACCTGGTAAGTTCGGGGGTGAAACCGATGACATAGTAAGTAAGACATGTCCAAACCAGTGATTCGAGAAGTGAAAGAGGGAGCTTCAAAATGACAGAAGGGATTGCATAGGCCCAAGCTGGGTAGAAGTGAAATTCTTTTTGCTTATAGAAAATTTCCAATCTTTGAATGGTCATTGCCAACTCTGGAACTCCATCAACAAGCAGCAAAATCAGTGAAAAAAACAGAGCTCCCATGTAGTAGTTACCATGTTGAAGATCAACTTCCATTCGACTTCGTAGGAACACAGTCATTGCGATCAAACCGATAATGAAAAGCTGTTCATACAAATTAACTATCAACAAGGCCCGAGTTGATCAAGAGGTACATGAATGAACTATAATCATATCCAAATGAAAAAATAAATCCCAAGAATACGCGAAGTCATGGCTAAGAAATGTTTAAAATAATCGATAACTACCTATACTAACAATGCTCAACTCACGACTCAATCATATCAACTTTTCAAAGTTAAGTGTGCTGGACAGGAAAGAATTCTATGTTGAGTTGACATTCTAAAAAGTTTTTAGAAAGTATGCGAGTAAGAACAGAGTATGCTGAAAAAACTCATATGTAAGTCAATGATATCAGGTCCAAAAGAATGTAGGTGAGAGTCAAGGAAATTAGATGTCGAATTTGAATTTCAAATCCTTTTCTGGAACTTGGAGCTGAGGCATTACCCCCAATTCAATGTGTTAGTTAAGCGGTGTTTTCTATTCGTTAACTATGTGGGTTAAGTACTTGATTAGATAAGAAAAAGGTTAGAAATGAGTAATTTAATGCAACTTTTTAGAAATTGCTAACTCAATTTTTTCTCAGTCTAAATATTTAACTTTACGCCGTCAAAAGATACAAAAAGAAAACTATTATTTCATTTATATATGGACAATCACTATCTCGTGTACTTAATTTATCAACGATTACTAATCAGAAAGAGATTATTCGTTAGGTTTTCATTGACAGTAAGAACGATATTTTTAATTAGTACTTTTTTTTAGTGTTTCACTTAAAAGTCACATAAGTCAACACAAGTTAAAAAGACTAACCTGACATGTTTTGAAGACATAGACAAACGAATTTCTTTTCATGAGGAGGAGTTCTCTTGATGCACAAGCCTTAAACACTTCCCATTTCGAAACACCATCCACACCAAATGAAGCAGCATTGATCTCGTGGTCGCTTTCCAATTTATTGAAAGGTTTTGAGACTTCCTCGTCGAGCTTCCTCCCGAAACTCGACAATTTAAAGTTCCTATGAAACATGTCGACCGAGATATATGTATAAGGAACTTCACTAGAGTACCAAAACTGCGGTTGATCTTTTTTGGATATGACCTCTTGAAGAAAATCCGCAACCCCTTTTCTCTCGGGGCACTTGAATCCACAATCTTCGAAAAATTGAAGAACTCGATTGCGAGAACCGTGGTATATGACCTTGTTTTGCGCCATCAAGATGAGGTCGTCGAAGAGATCGAAGATTTCGGGAGCTGGCTGAAGAAGAGAAACAAGTATTGTAGCATCTGTGAGATGAACTAGATGTTGTAGAGAAGCAACAATTTGGAATGCATTGGAACTGTCCAATCCATTTGTTATTTCATCCATGAACAAGGCTCTGTATGGACCAACAATCATTTCCCCTGCATTTTTTTTAATATTTTAAATTTTAATCCAACTTTAAAAGTGGTTAAAAATTGGGGAATTTGCAGGTATATTACAATAAGGTAAAAAAAATTGAATGAATAGCAACTTTTTAAAAATATTTGCAATTATAGCAAAATCAGATTTATAAACTCCATCAATAGTGTTTGATAGACTCCATCAATAGTGTCTGATAGACTCCATCAATAGAATCCATCAATAGTGTCTGATAGACTCCATCAATAATGTTTGATAGAGTCTATCAAAAAAAAGTTGCTATATTTGCAATATTTTTAAAAAGTTGCTATATTTTAATGTAGGGTAAGAAATTTGCTATAAGTGCAAATTTCCTTAAAAATTTGCTAGAATATTAACTTTAATGTTTAATTACCAGTGGTTAATCTCTTCTTTTGACCACCTGAAATACCTCTTCTCATTGCATCTCCAATTAGAGTGTCAGCACAAATATCAAGTCCAAGAATCTGCATTATGACAATAATTGGAGTTTAAGCCATAAGATTGGGTTTCCATTTTAATTAATACTCAAAATCAAGGAATCAAAGTTATATCTATGTTTAATTTCATCAAATTGAATTATGCTTATTGGTGACAACATGAACTCATATACATACATTATAACACCTTTTACTTAGGTTTTAGATCAAAAATTTTGAATATGAATTTGGATTTCCCTATTTATTGTGGCTTGACCTGACTATACCCTACTAGCTTTAAATTGCTTCTAAGAGTTATACTATATTTTTATAGATTAATACATGGGTCCTTTACACATGTATTATTGTCTCACTCACATACTTCGAAAAATTCTTAGAAGGTCACTCGATATTGGATTGCTCCATGTCAAACATGATTAATATTGAAATTCTTATGATTTGAACCATAGAAATTTCTTAACCATGATTTTCGCATTCGAAATTTCTTTTATTTGGATATGATCATAGTTTATTAAATATAAACTCTTAAAATTCATGATAAAAAAGATTCAAAATTTCCACACCTCACTGTAAAAGTTCAAAAGAAAAGAAAATAAAAGAAAGAAAAAAAAACCGAAATGACAATACATATGGTTTTTTTTTTTTTTTTTGGAACCTCATGACAACTTCTCGTGCATTTTATGGTTTGTAAATGGATTTATTTTTAATCTTCCAGGTTCGTAATGTTGAACTGGTTTACAACCCAAACAATGAAACCATTATTGACTCTTTCGATTATTATAGAACAAATTTAGGCAAAGGTACTTCCATATATTTATAAAAGTATGCAATTTTATTACGAAGGAAGAGATTTATTTTATCTTTTATTAAAATTAAATGTTTGACTTGAATAAAAAAAATATTAACTCTGAAATTTAGTTGCTTAGCAAACTTGGTTAAAAGAGAACTGACCTTGAGTATGTAGTCTGTTTGAAGACTCTGTCTCAATCCTTCGATAGAAATGGCCTATTTGAAAGCACTTTCAATTTTATTCCATCGTTAATGAATAACTAATAATTAATTAAAGAAAGAAAGAAAAAAAAAAAAAAACTTAAAGAAAAACATACCATTCATTTTGTAAGAATGCTTGTGATCTATCATTTCTAAACTTTAAAATATTCGGTTTTAATTTATATACTAAAGAAAAATTTAAAATTAATTTCTATAATAACCTTAAAGTTAATTTTAATGGAAATCAATTCAGTAATATTAGTATTTTTAATACAAAAAGAATTAAATGTGTGCACCTTTTAAACTTCTATGGAATAAAATAAGAGAATTTGCATGTATATTACAATAAGGCAAAAAAATTGCATAAATAACAACTTTTTAAAAATATTTGCAAATATAGAAAAATCAGATTTATAAACTCCATCAATAGTGTAGGATAGACCCTATCAATAGTGTTTGATAGAGTCTATCAAAAAAAAGTTATTATATTTGCAATATTTTTAAAAAGTTGGTATAATAGAAAATTTGCTCTACAGTGTAAATTTCCTAAAATCTAAACAAAAATTTTTGAAATAAAAAACAAAAAACAAATTATGGAGATTTTTCATGTATAATAAAAATTGGCTAAAAAATTGTATCTATGACATAAAATTGAAAATAATTACATATATACCAAAATTTTGAGTGATTGATCTCAATCGAACACAATCAATAACTAGTGAATGAACTCAATCAGTTAAGCTCAATCACTTAACAAACTGATTGATTTAAATCACTAGTTATTGATTGAGTTCGATTGAGTTCAATCACTCAGAATTTTGGTATAAACGAATTTTTGATAAAAATATGCTATAATTTTAATAGAGGATCCTAAAGTTGGTATACATCACAAATTTCCACAAATTATTATACCTGAACTAAAATTAAATATTTGAAAATTTATTTGTGAGTTACCTTCATGTAAGTATCAACATCAGGATCTGGAATAATTCCTTGTTCTTTCTCCCTTTTACAAACCTCTCTCATCATATCTCCATGGTGGAACAAAACAACCAACAAAATATTACTAAAATTCTAATGAATAAAACATATAATTATGAAAAAGTAATAATAAATAGAGGATTTTTCATGTATAATAAAAATTGGCTAATAAATTATGTTTATAGTACAAAACTAAAAATAACTATATATATCAAAAAACTGAAAGTAGTCTTGAGTGATTGAGTGTGATTGAGTTCAATTACTAGTTATTGATGAACTCAATCAGTTGAGCTCAATCACTTAACAAATTAATTGAGTTAAATCATTAGTTATTGATTGAGTTCGATTGAGTTCAATTACTCATTTGGTATAAATGATTTTTTGATAAAAGTGTGCTATAATTTTAATAGAGGGTGCTAAAATTGGTATATACAATAATTTTTCTAATAAATATCTATTTTTTCTCTTAGAAGCTGAATTTATATAAAATAAATATAGAAATTATGAAAAATTGGAAATCTGACCTGCTCTGTTTCCAATTCCTTGACATCGAGCTGAAAAGTCAATGGTTTCCCTAACAGTCATCTCAGGGATGTGTAGGTCATATTGGCTTATATATGCACAAGTTTTTTGGGGTACTAATTTCTTGAGTTCTTCATCATTGTAACAAATTTCTCCACTCATCTTTTTTGGTGACAAGAAAAGATTAGCCAATGTTCAAAACAAACAAAGAATCAATTTTATCGCATTCTCGAAATGAATTTGACCGATCACTCGTTCTTATAAACTTACGAAATTTTATAATTGAATTCTTAGATCTCTTTTGATAACTATTTAATTTTTGCTTTTTTTATTTTTTGAAAATTAAGGGTATAAATACTATTTCTACATTTTTGATTTTATGGTTTTGTTATATACCTTTCATCTATATGGTACACGTCTAGAATTTTGAAAAGATTAAGAATCCAAATTCGACCCTGACTTCAAGTGCTTCTAAGCATAAAAATTGTCCTTACACGCTTTTCAACATGTTTTATTCTCGCTCATGCTTTTAAGAAAGTTCTCAAAAGATCATCCAATTTAAAATTACTCTAAGTTAAGCACGCTTAACTGAAGAGCCACCGAAAAGAAAAATACACATTATTAATATAGATAGTTACTTTCAGTTCTTTTTAAGCTCCCTCTGCGATTACAAAAATAGCAAGAGATATGCCTTTTGGGATAGCAATTACAAAATTGCATTCACATTTTATTTTATAAATAAAATAAATACATAAAAATATATAATTAATTAAATAATACATATTTAATTAATCATATAAAGTAATAACACATATTATTTACAAAATCTTTCCTAACCATAACTTGCATATCTTCAATATCTCTACTAACTCCAGCTATACTGTTATCCCAATTCAAGTCATGCTTTGAAAACCAAATAAATAATTTTCAAAACTTAATTTTATTTTTGAAATTTGACTAAGATATATATTCAAATATATTTAGTGATAAAAATTTGATAAATGAAGAGAAAATGGACTAAATTTTAAAAATAAAAAACCAAATAATTATGAATGGCCTTAAATATTTCCAATGCACTTACTTATGAACCATTTCAAGTGTTACACAATTTAGTCCTTTTAACTCTTTAAAATTTTGAAGCTAGGATTTAAAATACCACTTTTTTGGTAAAAAAAGAGACTAATAAGACTACTATTTTTTTAAAAAGTTAACAATAAACTAATAATAAAAATTGATTTTAAATTTTATTGAAGGTAGAATGGCTAAATTTAGAGAGTTGAAAGTACACTGAGTAAAACAAAACAAAATTGAAAGTAGAATAACCAAAAATAACATTTTAATCCTTCAAAAGCACATAAGATGAGTTGAATCGCCTGAGCCATCGTGCTAGCGCGCTCGGTCGTTGCTTGTTGGGGAGAGAGGGAATCGAATATGGGTGCAAAGTCAAAGGTTTGGAAAGGGGAAGGATTAAATAGGCTCGACGGAGCCGGGGTTCCGCTGTGCTGTAAGGATAAAGACTGGACTAAGGGGGGGCGTAGGGTGCCTATCGTTGCAAGCCGCCCTACTACTTGTAGTGCACTCGCTACAGAGGGAGAGGAGTAGACTGCGGAAAGACATCGCAGGGAACAAGCAAGCAAGTCCGTCTTTTCGGGTTCAGGGTCAGATTTGAACGAGAAGATTTGAGAAAGTCGATGTTTTTCGCTTCAAACGGGCGGGTCAATTACAAACAATTAGTCAAGAAAACAATTAGTGAATTGTTCGATATGAGTTTTAAGGGATCTGATTACACTTGGTATAGAAATGTGAATAAACAAGTTTTTTTGAAGGAACGGTTGGATAGAGCTTTTTGTAACTCAGCTTTCTGGGGGATGTTTTTTGCGAAATTGCGTGGCGTCAACTCTCCAGAGTCGACTGGCTGAAGTGGGGCGACAAAAACTCTAAGTGGTTTCATTCTTGTGCCTCTCAAAGGCGCATGACGAATATGCTTGACAAGATTTGTCGAGAGGATGGTAGATGGGTGTTTACTGAGGCTGAATTAGAAGAGGAAGTGTGCAAGTATTTTACTAAGTTATTTACTTCGAACGGGGATGGCCTAGATGAGTCTCATCAGCTTTTCTTTGACGAGGTTAGTTCTCCTTTTACTTCTGACCAGATTTTAGTCATGTCTCGCCCTTACTCTGAAGACGAGGTGCTTGCTTCCTTAAAAAATATGAGACCTTCAAAAGCTCCTGGTATTGATGGGTATACGGTTTTATTTTTCAAAAATATTGGTCCATTGTTGGGAAATATGTGTTAACATTTTGCTTAGGGATCCTCAATGAGGGGAAACCAATGAATGAAATAAATCAAACAGTTATTACGTTGATCCCTAAGAGCTCAACTGCTTGTTATGTAAAAGATTATCGCCCTATCAGTTTGTGTAATGTAATTTACAAGTTGATTTAAAAAAATGTGGCGAATTAGGGAAGTGTTGAACGAGGTTATTTCCCCTTGTCAGAGCGCATTTGTTCCAGGTAGAAATATTTCAGATAATGCGTTGCTAGAGTTCGAATTATGCATTCTCTAAAAGGTAGAAGGAGAGGAATTTATGGAGTGGCTGCACTTAAACTTGATATGAGTAAGGCCTATGACAGAGTGGAATTGAGTCTTATCCAGAAATTTATGACTGTTTTAGGCTTTGCTCCAAGTTTTATTGAGCTGATTATGAAGTGTATTATGTCAGTCACATATACATTTAATATTAATGGTGGTAGATGTAGTACAATTATACCGTCAAGAGGTTTGAGGCAAGGTGATCCATTATCCCCTTATTTGTTCTTGCTTTGCTCATAAGGTTTATCTCGAATTTTGAGTTGAATGGAAGAAAAGAAAGAGATTACAGGTTTGAAGGTGGCACGACGATCACCTTCAATTACACATTTATTCTTTGCAGATGATTGTCTTTTTATTTTTTAAGGCAAATCAAAAGGAAATAAATAATATTTAGAATGCTCTAAGAATTTACTCTGATCTTACCGGTCAAGAGATAAATTTTGAAAAGTCTGCTATCTGTTTTAGTCCAAATACTAAGAGCTTAAACATTGATGGGTTGGTTGGGCAACTAAATGTTAGTAGGGTGGATTGTCATACCAAGTATTTGGGCATTCCAGTATCATTTTCATCATCCAAGAAGCTTTCTTTTAAGTTATTGAAGGATAAATTATGGAAATTTTTATTTAAATGGAAGCACAAATATTTTTCGGCCGGAGGGAAGGAAGTTCTAATCAAAGTTGTTCTTCAAGCCTTGCCAACATATTCCATGAATTGTTTTAAAATCCCCAAATCGTTAATCAAGGATTGTCATCGAATTATTTCTCAATTTTGGTGGGGTGATGATGATGTACAAAAAACAATTCACTGGGTGACGTGGAAGAAGACGTGTGTTTCAAAAAGGAGTGGAGGACTTGGCTTTAGAGATCTTGAACTTTTCAATCAAGCTCTTTTGGCAAAACAAGGATGGCGTTTAATTTTGGATCCTGTGTCTCTTCTTGCAAGGGTGCTTCGAGGTAAATATTATCATTCTTCCAATTTTCTTGATGCTAGAATTGTTCAAAATGCTTAGTATACTTGGAAGAGTATAATGTGGGGTCGGGAGCTATAGTCGAAAGGAATTAGATGGTGAATTGGTATTGGCCACAATGTTAAAATTCTCTCTGACAATTGGCTTTGTAGTGTTCCATCTATGAGGCAGATCATTACAACAGGCATTGATCCAAATTTAAGGGTTAATTCATTAATATTGCCAAATGGGAATTGGGATATTGGAAAAATTAATACAATGTTTGGAGAAGATGATGCGATTAAAATCAAGCAACTACCACGACCGAAAAAAAGTGGGAGTGATGTGCTACTTTGACATTATGAGAAGAATGGGGTTTTCACAATTAAATCAGCGTATTGGCTTGAAAATTTTCTTCGTAGTGGCCCTTCAAGCTCTAATGGTGAATTGACTCAACGGTGTGGAATGCGTTGTGGCGTTGTAATTTACCAAGTAAGGTAAAATTTTTGATTTGGCACATTCTTAATAATTTTATTCTTACTAGAGAAAATCTTAGTAAACGTGGAATGGTGAATGATGTGTTGTATCCTCGTTGTAAAAATTTTTTGGAGACCACTTTACATGCAATTTGGCAGTGTAAAAAAGCAAAATCTATTTGAAAGGAAAACCTGTTTCTGAACTATGATATTCCTTCTAATCTAATTGAGGCTCATAATTTGATGAGTTGGTTGTTTGAAAAGTTATCAATTATTAAAATGGAGGAGTTTTTGTTTATGTGTTGTGTGTGTGGAAAGAAAGAAACATGGGAGTGGTTAGTTACAAGGGTGGAGGCTTCAATGTTGATACACATTTTAAACTTAATTGGGAGTATTGTTGTCAGTTTTTGGCCGAGTATAGGCAAACAAGA
>JBBMEF010000588.1:0-30002 GCA_037832685.1 Sicyos baderoa | reverse complement strand
TTGATAGATTTACAAATATTTTCAAAAAGTTGCTATTTACTCAATTTTTTTTATCTTATTGTAATATACATGCAAATCTCCCAAAAAAACTAACCATAAAAGATGAAAACCCACTTGCAAACAATTTAAATCACTTTTTTCCCTTTTTTTTTTGTACGAATATGTAGAGTGAGACGATCAATACAAGTTTTATGCCAATAAAAAATGAAAATGGTTACTCAGTTTACAAATTGCATCTGTACGTTTTCATAAGAGTTTTTTTTTTTGTTTTTTGATACATCATAAGAGTTCAATCATTACTATAGTTTCTAAATTAGCAAATTAAACCCTCTTGTCAGTAATTTTTATTTAAAAAAAAAAAAAAAAAAAACTCATATACCTCAAACATATCATTAAAAAAAAAGCAATAAATTTTAACTGTTACATTTAAAAAACTACATGCATTTAAAAGTAAATAACCACCCTGGAGCTCAATTGGTCAAAGAGGGTTTTGAGGTGCATAGGAATTAATTTCAAATTAATACCTACAAGTTTTCTTTGCATCCAAATGTTGTAGGGTCACGCAGGGTATCAAAAAGAAAATCGAAAGAGTTGGGAAGAAAAGGAGAATCTCCCGTGTGCGGGAGAGGAACTTCCAACTTAATTTTTGAGTTTTTCCTTCAACAAAAAAAAAAAGGTCAAGAGTTTGTGACCTAGTTTCATTCTCATCTTTTTGAAAGTAAATGTGTGCCATCTATGTCGGGTTTGTGTTTCATTCCTCAATTCATACTAAAAAACTAAGTTTAAAACTAAAAAAAAACATGATCTCCAAAATAAGAAAATCATAATAAAAGTATAAATTTACAACCACCCCTTTATGAAAAATATGAAAAATATAGAGAGTGAAAGATCAGCTCACTACCATCACAAAACAAAGTAAACTCAAATATTTAATTAAAAATTAAAATATAAATACTAGAGAGAGAGAGGCCACAAATAAGATCCATCTCATAGACCCACCACTTAGAAAATAAGGATAAAAAACTATATTCTTATTGGCTAAAGATTAGGGGTAGAAGCTTTATTATTATTATTATTATTATTATTATTATTATTATTATTTTAATTTAATAAATAAAATCAAGCTAGGGTTTTTGGTTAGCAAAACAAATTGGCTGCTCTATCCCACCAAAAGTCTAAATTAAGAGAACTACACTATCAACAAAGACTTGGGCCAGGCATGTTTTCAGCCCACTACTCAATGTGCCCTATCCTTGAAGGTATAGAAGGCCCATTAACCATCATGATGTCCTTAAAAAAGATGAGACAAATTCAAAACTACTATATCAAAATATATCAATATCAAATATCAATATCAGCAACAAAAAAAAATCTCCCAGCCCCCACCCCAACTAATCTGTTAGGAAACATTTGGGTCTCACACTAATATATGGTTGTTTAAGACACTAAAAACTTATCTCTTCCGGGTAGGGATTCGATCTCTAACCTTTTAAATATATGTCTTAATCAGTTGAGTTGTCATCTTTCATTTTATATTACAACATAAAATGTTTTGGAATTTATACAAGTAAACAAATTTTAAAACCACAAAATATACCGAAAACAATTACAAAGGAAAGATTCTGATCAAATCTTGCAGTTTTGGGGGATTTCAAAGGCAAACCTATCACCTTTCTTCATAATAATCTGAGTTGATTCATTGATGACTATGATACAAACTTGAAATTCCATACAAGACATTGTATTGACATTTTCGGCTAAACAACTTCTGAAAGTAAAATTGAGTTGATTAGACTTTGTTTGATAATCGTTTTGTTTTTTGTTTTTTGTTTTTAATTTTTAATTTTGGTTTTTTGTTTTAAAAAAATAAAAATAAAATATGTTTGATAACTAATTTGACTAAAAAATAAATAAAAAAACTAAAATAGACATATCTGCAAAATAAGCAAATCGTCATAATAAAAGTATAAATTTACAAACACCCCTTATGAAAAACATAGAGAGAGAGGCCAGCTCACTACAATCACAAAACAAAGTAGACTCAAATATTTAATTAAACATCAAAATATAAATTCTAGAGAGAGAGAGAAAGAGAGGCCACAACTGAGAGCCATAAATGAGATCCATCTCAGAGACCCACCACTTAGAAAATAACAATAAAAAGCTCTCTTCTTATTGGCTAAGAATTAAGGGTGGAAGCCCTTTTTTTATTTTTGTTTTAATAATCAATTTTTGGAATGGTTGGTAATAAACTAGTTTACAACAAAATAATGAAACTATTGCGCAGATCCAACTAAAACCATTAGTTGTAGCCAAAAAGATCACAAAACTAAGGGAACTGCCCTATCAAGAAAGACTTGGCCAGACATGTTTTCAGCCCACACACTACTCTATGTGCCCTATCCTTGAAGGTATAGAAGGCCCATTAACCATCATGATGCCCTTCAAAAATAAGACAAATTCAAAACTACTATATCAATATCAACATAAAAATTATCTCCCAGCCCCACCCCAACTAATCTGTTAGGAAACATTTGGGTCTCACACTAATAGTATGGTTGTTTAAGACACTAAAAACTTACCCCTCCTCAGTAGGAAGGGATCCGAATCTCCAACTTATTAAATATATGTCTTAATCAGTTGAATTGGCATCTTTGACTTTATATTACAACATAAAATGTTTCATAATTTATACAAGTGAACCAATTTAAAAACCATAAAATATACAGAGAACAATTACAAAGGAAAGATTATGATCCAATCTTGCAGTTTTGGGGGATTCCAAACGCAAACCTATCACCTTTCTTCACAATAAACAAGGTAGATTCGTTGATGAATATATATAATATGATGGCTAGTTCTTTGAGTCACCTGATTTAAGTTCCCTTTCGAGCTCGTCGAATTCCCATTCACCAATGTCATCTGCTGAGTAGTCATGACCAACTTTCCCAAATTCTGATTCCAGCTTCGCTAGCTCAGCAGCGGCATCGAGGGTCTGCTCTGCATTGATTGCAGGTAGTTCGGGTTGCTTGCCAGTTTCAACTTTTGGGTTCTTACTATCTTCCGCTGGAGAATGGGGACCAATACTATGCACCTCCCGTGAAAATTCATTTTCAGGTTTTGGAGGCGGAGTTTCGATCTCTAGATTGGGTCTCTCGATAGCATCAAACTTGTCACGTAGTTTTTCGATATCATCAAACAATTCTTGAACTCTAGAATCGTCTTTCCTGAATTTAGGTAAAAAGAAGGGTTACTTTAGATTAAAAATGAAATATGAGTCTGACATACAGGAGTGAAACAGTAATAGAATGCATGTCACAGAAACTACAATCCAGATCTTACCTGAAAACTTGAGCTTGTTGAGCCAAAAACTGCTCTTTCATGTTATCCACAACACTCAATGTAGTAATAATCTGCAACACGAAAAGAAATCAAGGTTGTAAGTGTTCAACATTCCAGATGAAGTCAACTAGTTTACACTTGGCAGGAAAATTGTAGACAGCAGAAATATGTACATTTATACCGAAAAACGAGCCCCATCTGAGAACCCGCTCAAAATTCACAGTCATTTATAAGTTAAAACACCCCAATTATTTTATAAAAAAGAAAAAGAAAAGGGAAACTCAAAACAAAGAGTAGAAACTGAAGGAAACCATTGATTTTTTCACAGCATTCTGCACATCCTAACAATCTTGAACCAATCTCTATTTCTCCTATTTCTCATCTCCCCTTCATTGCGTGTTATGTGTTGTTCAAGTGCAGAATGTCCTGACCATCTTTTTGTCCATTGTTCATTTGCTTTACAGTATTGGTCAATTACGAAAGAAGCCTTTGGGTGGTCTTTGGTTCTGCCGGATTCTATCCTTGATATACTAGCTTTAGTATTTGCTGGACATCGACCCATGCTAGCACAAAGACTCTTTGATCGGCCATCAATCGAGCCTTCTTTTGATATCTATGGTGAGATCGCACTAGCCGAATTTATAGGGATGTTTCATTCGGTTATAGAGCTTTAGTTTTATAGATTTTGTTTGGTTCAATACTTTGTATTGGTTGTAAATGTAAACACCCTTCAGTGTTTATAGTCTTTCTTCTCTCTACTTTACAATTGAAAATGCTTGTTTTAGTACTCGCACTATTATTTGAATTAAAAAACCCATCATTTCATTAATTAATGAAACTGTTTCCATTTAAAAATAAATAAATAATCATCTTCTATACAGATTTACAGTAACGGTATGACTTGAAAACAAAATACTATTGGTTAACCATATCTTACACGAAGGCTATTCACCAACGGCATCATAAAAGTGCACAAGTAACCGAAAATTTATACCTTGGCTTCATAACCTAGATATTCCTTTTCAAGATTAATTGTAGGGCTCAGAACTTTTGACTCGTCCAACTCCTTTTCCAGTGTGGATTCCTCTGACCTGTCCAGAGTGATCTGATAGATAAGAAGCCATGCTTCAGAACAAAATAGGATCTTGATAACAAAAGGGAATATTTTACCTCTGCCTCAATTTCTTTAAATTCTCCACAAAAATTTCAATACGGCTGATTGACGGCTCCAACTCTTTCTATATCAGATGATCCATGCAAGGTTTCACACGTCAGAGCTTATTCATAAGTTGTAAATTATGTTTCATGTTACATTTAAGATACATGTATTCTTCAGGGAATATTATAAATACCTTATAAGCAGATAGAAGATCAATAGCCAACTTGACAAAGTAACCTTCATGTTTTTCCAACGCATCACTTCAGACAGAAAAGAAGAAGTATCTAAGTGTAATAAAACTCAATTTAGAGAAGAAACATTGTACAATGCTCTTTTGCATATTCTCTCACTTGAGCACTCCAAAAAAGCTCTTGAAAAAGCTCTAATATTAATCATATATATATACCGGGGTAACCACACCCGTCCCTAGGCCAGACACTGGAATACATCGTAGGAATAGAGACACGGAATCTCGAACCTGAGACTTTGAGGGGAGCACACATTCAAAGTCCAAGCCTTCGACCACCACGCCACCCCTTGAAGACATTAATCATAAATATTGATGAAAAATAACAAGCACGGCAATAAGATACATACTTGACCTCCTTCTCCTTATTTTCTCTATATAGGCATTGAATACTCCACGTATCTTCAAGAAAATTTATCCACATATTCAAAACATTTGATTCTGCCTTGCACGAGGAAATGGATTTTAACAGCTCATCTTCCTGAAAGCATGCAGATAGAACACACAGTGGACAAGGATGAGAACATGAGAAAACAACATAACATCAATTCATCAAAAGAAAACAAAATATCCACCCGTGTCTTAAAATGGGCGAGAATCTTGTTATTGGCCTCCTCAAAATGATCTCTCTCTTCCACCAAATTACGAAGGCGTGCTTGCGCAGCAGCCAAGGAGATATTAACCTACACCATATAGTGACAACATATGTCCAGAGTTTAAGAAAAATATATGTTGAACGTGGAAAAAAAAACATCAAATATTAAATTCTATGAATGCACAAACTTCATAATCCATTCACTAAGGAAACCATAGAAATGGAAATGTAGGCTAAGTATGATAAGGGCAAAATCATGGTGAACTCCTCAATCAAGGGACCAAAGACAGATGAAACACACACACACACACAAAAATAAATAATAAATAATAAATATAATAAATAAATAATAAATCAAGCTTTGCTAACAGTAAAAGTTTAAAATTACGATATCTAGAAATTTATATAAAATCCTCGGGCACCTCAGACACAGGAATGACTTAATTAAAATACTAAAGCATAAAATTATGTACAAGTTCAGTTAATGAGCAGCACAAGTGAAAAGGGCTCGTTTCTACATTATATCATGGTAGACAAAAAGATCAGGAATGGAAGACGAGAAAAACCTTTTCCAATTGAGCTTCAATTTCATCTCTCTGTCTTTCAAGTTCTGAAATTTCTGTAGTTAGTTCCTGCAAATAATTGAAAACATAAAAACTTAGGTTTTCTACCTACAAAGATGAAAGTAATCTGTATGGTTGTATAATTAAGTGCCTTCTCTATATTCTCTACTGCATACGTGGCACAGTGTTCAAAATAAATATGAAATATGATTGAATATACAAAATAAAATAAGGTTGCAAAGTAGGCCCTTAATACAACTCACCATAAAAACACCAAGATCTTGGCATGATATTGAGAACTACTTAAAATTTTATTTCCAGACAGTGTTTAGCAATCTGACTATAAATCATTATGATAGGGTTGGGCCTTAGAGGAATAGGGATTAATATAGGGGTAGTGATAGGGTTGGACGTTAGAGGAATAGGGATTAATATAGGGATATGTTAGCAATTATTGGGGAGTAAGTTAGGGTATTTTATTATAAATAGAGAGGATTGGGTAGTGTTTTAGGCATCCACATATTGAATGAATTAGTTTAGGGCTCATAGAGAGTATTCTCTTGAGAGGAGAAGTTTCAAGGCCTATCAAATCTTGGTTTATCTTGTATTCTTTTACTTTTGATATTAATCTAGATCCTGGATCATATCACATTATTTTCTATTTTTTTAAAAAAAATCCTGTCAAAAAAAAATTAAATTGGTTGGTGAAGATATCTTTAATTTTCCCATTAATGTTTTATTTTTAATTTGCTTTCAAAACAATTATGAATCGACCTAGGTCAGGAGGCTAGGAGAAACTATAAGAGGTTATGACTTATGAGTATAATCCATGGTGACCATATACTTAAGATTAGAATTAGTTGAGGTGCACTAAGTTTTCCGGATATCAAAATATTATCCACTGGACCAAAAAACTGTCCAGATCAGATCAGCCTGGCTCAACAATTAAGATATCTCTACTTCCTCCGGGAGGAAATAGATTTGAATCATCACCCCAAATGTGATACAATATTCTAAAATCAAACTATTTTCATTTTAATAAAGCAAGAGCTAATTTTAAACACTACTTCAAACAACACTCAACCTTCTCTTTCCCACCAGTTTCAGTTGCTTTGTTCAAACGAACATTTAGTGCTTCCGCTTTCTGCGATCTGCAAATTAAAAGAGGTGGAGAAAGTATCATAGATGCACAAATTAAAATGTTAAAAATAAAATATGAGTCCCTCATGATAATAATAAGTATAAATTATAATAATAATAATAATAATAAAAATGGTTTCTGGAAACCGTATTACAACCTTTTTCAATAAAATAACGTGTATATATTCTTCAATAAAAAATAAAAAATAAAACATCCGAAGAATTGACTGAAGGTCAACCTGAAAGGACTAAAGGTCAACGTGAAAGGACAACTAGAAATCATAGAAAATATAAGAAAAAAATTATAAAAACACTTAATATAGAGAACCACCAGCGAGATATGAAGCATAAATCTGTCTCCCACCTCCTTGGTTACCTCGCGGAACGACAAAAAATATATTTATTTCTAATTTCCAGATATCAAGAAAAATACACCCAACACATCAGTCCATAAGATCTATAGTTGCTCCTTGTTAGGCAACGGAGAAACCCAAAACACCCATCGGCCACAGAGTGATTTAAAAGAAACAGATATTTTAGGGAAAGAGAGATAGAGAGAGCGCCTAACATGGCCCTCAAGATGGTGCTCACCAATCTTGAATCAGGGCTCTGATACCATATTAGAGAATATGGGGTTCCACCTTAAAACTAATTGGCAATGAGAGGAGTAACCCATATCTCTTATAAATGCTTGTAAGACTCCTCACTTTTCCAATGTTGGACAACTGGGAGATCTTAAGAGAGCCTGCTGGCAAGGGTTCAGAAAACCCCTTCACAAAATCTGGATAAGAAAAGCCTTCCAATTGTGAAGGATCACACTTACAGACAAGCTGGAACTAAAAACGAACTTCCTATGACTATAACACAAGGCGAAGGTCCAATGGCCTAAGAAAGCAGTCAAAAAATATTCTTGCAAAATTAAGAGAAATAATTTATGTATTTCAATCATTAGAATAAGGGTTTCTTAAATAGAGAAACCATTCCTATACAAATTAGGAAAGAATAATACATTGAGATAATATCTTTCCTAAATCAATAATATCTTAAATACAAGGTAATAATCTAATAATATAGAAATAAATAATAGGAGACTAAATATGGCGAATAACCAACAAATATCAACAAGAATAGTTTGATAAGACATAAACGATTTTCATGTCAAAGTCCTAAACAGATAATACAGAGAATATCAACATATATCAGCAAGGAAAAGAATCTACACGTATGAATCCTAGTTCAATATCATTTAGGAGACTGGGATCTTTACCTTTGATCTGTAATGCGCTTTTCAGCTTTCATAGAGGAGTTTGCAAGAGACTCTGATAATACTTTCAATTTATCAATCTGAATATAAGTAGACAAGTTTACAGCTATATTTAATACAAGTACAATGGGTAAGGATACAAATTTAGACTGATAAGTTTAAGGCATCTCCAGAATAATACCTTCTGAGCATGGAGCTCAGGAGAATCTCCATTATTTAATAATTTCTTCTTCAGCAGAAGTCCTTCCACTCTAGAACAAATTCGTACGTGTGAAAGTGCTGCTTTCAACGCCTGCCACATGTATGGGACAGTGAAGTTCCCAAATACTATTTTTCTACTCCGTTAAATTCATAAATGAGCAATACTTGACAGTTTATATACAAGGCGATAACTCAGTTGTATACACAAAATAGTACACAATGTGAAAATATCACTTTTCAGAGAAACAAACGTTTACCAGGGCTCTTCCAGTTTGATAATAGCTAGTTGGATGGAGAAATAAATATAAGGTAAAACATAGAGAAAATGAATGTACTCAAATCTGATATGTTTTGGGCCTTAGCATTATTTAGCAATAATATAGGGGTACATTAGCAATTACTTGGGGAGTAAGTTAGTGTTTTATTATAAATAGGGAGGGTTGAGTAGTGTTTAGGCATCCAATTGTTAAATGAGTAGTTGAGTGATTATTGTAGGGCTCGAGAGATTCTCTTGGGAGGGAGGTTCCAAGACCTAACAAAACTTGGTTATCTTTATTAAATTTATATAATCTTTTACTTTGATAAAATCTAGATCCTGGATCACATCAATTGGTATCAGAGCAGTTCAACTCTCAGTTGTAGAGATGGATCGAGAAAATCTTCTTTTGATTCAAAAAGATCAGTGAGGGAGAATTTCAATGACCTAACAAGATCTTGTAGAGAGTTAAAAACAATGACGGCTAGGGTTTTGACGCCGTCGCCGCCCCCTCCACCCCCGTCACCGCCGCCTCCACCATTATCAACCCCGCCACCACCACCTCCACGTCCACCTTCGCTGCTGCCGCCCCCCACCTACGGCACCACCGCCATCTCCAACCCCACCAACGGTGTCGCCACCGCCACCAACACCGCCAAGTCCGCCGCCACCACCTCTGCCACCGACACACCACCCCCGCTGCTGCCACTGCCACTGCCGCCGCCGCCACCATTTTTTTTCTTTTTGTATACCCACCCTGAGGACAAGGTGCTTTAAAGGGGGCGGGTATTGATATGTTTTGGGCCTTAGCATTATTTAGCAATAATATATGGGTAGATTAGCAATTACTGGGAGAGTAAGTTAGGGTTTTATTAATAATTGGAAGGGAGAGTAAGTTAGGGTTTTATTAATAATTGGAAGGGTTTGGGTAGTGATTAGCATCCAATTATTAAATGAGTTATTGAGTGATTTATTGTAGGGCTTGAGAGATTGTCTTGAGAGGGAGGTTTCAAGACCTAACAAAACTTGGTTATCTTTATTTAATTTATATAATCTTTTAATATAATCTAAATCCTGGATCATATCAAATATGTTTTCGGCCTCAGCATTATTTAACAATAATATAGAGGTAGATTAGCAATTACTTGGAGAGTAAGAATCTCTCGAGCCTTACAATAATAACTCAACTAATCATTTAACAATTGGATGCCTAAACACTACCCAACCCTCCCTATTTATAATAAAACCCTAACTTACTCCCCAAGTAATTGCTAATCTACCTCTTAATGCTAAGGCCCAAAACATATCGCCACTTTAAAGCGTCTTGTCCTCAAGGTGGGTATACAAAAAGCGCAGCGGGGGTGGTGAGTCGGCGGCAGAAGCAGCGGTGGTGTGTCGGTGGTGGCGGCGGACTTGGCGGTGTTGGTGGCGATGGCGACACCGTTGGTGGGGTTGGAGATGGCGGCGTAGGTGGGGGCAACAAGGGCAGCGGCGGAGGTGGGGGGCGGCAGCAGCGACGACGGCAGCGTCGGTGGCAGCAGTGGACGTGGAGGTGGGGGTGGTGGGGGTGGAGGGGGCGGCGACGGCGTCAAAACCCTAGCCGTCGTTGTTTTTAACTCTCTAAAAAATCTTGTTAGGTCCCCTCACTCTTTGCACAATCTTTTTGAATCAAAAGAAAGAATTTCTCGATCTCGAGAATCGAACGGCTCTGATACCGCATCTAGATTATATCAAAATAAAAGATTATATAAATTAAATAAAGATAACCAAGTTTTGTTAGGTCTTGGAACTTCCCTCTCAAGAGAATCTCTCGAGCCCTACAATAAACCACTCAATAGCTCATTTAATAATGGGATGCCTAAATACGGCCCAACCTTCCCTATTTATAATAAAACCATAACTTACTCCCAAATAATTGCTAATCTACCCCTATATTATTGCTAAATAATGCTAAGGCCCCAAACATATCAAAATCATAATAAAAAACTTTAAGGTTTGTCATTGGATGAACAACTCATCAGCAATAGGATAACCGACGCCACTGCTCAGAAATTAATCAAGAATGAACTTAAAGCCATATTAAGCAGCCGCGGCCCACACCAATAGTGCTTTTAATCAATTAAAAACACTTTTTAAAATTTTCAATAATCAAAAGTGGATAAATTCTTTTTAAAAAAAAAAAATTAACACTTGAAGTGCATGTAGACAAAGCTTAGTCCAATGATTACAAAATAAATGCTTCACTTGAAAACTATTATCTTTTTGACATTTTCGAAATCTTTTTTTTCCAAAATGCGAACTCCTCCATAGTCCAATGCATTAACAGATGCACTTACTTATTTATTTTTATTTTATCCATAAAACGTTTCATAGTTTTCATTAAAAAAGTTATGACAATGATAACTCTGTCAACAGGCTCACCTCAATTGTTTCTATCGTGGTTTCTTCGGAGGTATTCCCATAATCTGCATTTGAAGACATTGGGGATGCTGGCATTCCTTCAAGTTTTGTCTTCAAATTGGACAATTCAGTATCTACTCTGTGGCCAGAAAGCAAGAAAAATAATACAGAAAAGATCATTATGTTAGCTTATCCTAACCATTTAACTTCTATTTCTATTTTCCCCTGTGAAGTGTGTGTTAGCAGGTGAAATAGTGATGATGGATGTAGTTCAAAAAAAGATACAATGTACCATTCTCGGAAATCATCTTATTAGCACGCAGCCTAAACCTAGGCCATTCTTAATCACCTTCATTACTTATCGAAATGCACATAAAAATTGAAAATTATATTTTGATTTTTATAAGAGAAACTGAAAATCATTGAACAGGCATCTAGCATGCAGCAGTATAAAAATAATAAATAAATAAGTTTTTTAAAAAAAGGTAAGCACTAAGCCACACATTATCTTAGAAGGTGGAAATCTAACCCCTGAGGCTAGAACCAAGGCTTGAAAAGAAAAGGTACCTGAAAGCCACCTATTCATTTTTCATCAATTAGCTCACTACCTGTGGCCTGTGGGTATGACAGAATTTAATGTAGAGGTCTGAATCTGAAGGAATGACGACATGGCACTTTTTTTCTTTACATAAGAATCATAACATGACCAAAATTTATTTCTAATAGAAAAGGGTCGAGAATATTTTAGATACCACTCGCACAAGATAAGAAGGAGATCACAAAACGGATCCCTTGTAGACAACTAAACATTAATCAAACAAAAAGAAACATTTTCTAATTGAAACAAGAAGGCTAAAATAACCCCTTGATCATGCTTCTCAAGGTCTCTCTAAAAACATCTCTTTCAAACGTTTTTTTTGCCCTCTTTATAGCTTGTGTAATCGACCCATCTCACCTCAATCTCTTTCTTTCTTTTTTCTTATCGCTAGTTTTGCTAGGTTCATTGTAACACCTTCATATATCCCTAAGACTGCCAAACCAACTAAGAAGCATAACTAATGCATAGCAAAGATAGTAAATAATTAATAATATAACATCACCCTCATACAAAAGCTGTAGAAATAGAGATCAAGAAGAAAATAACAAAATAACTAATTTTCTACCCACCTCCCGAGATCAGCACTGATCTTCAACCCTGAAATTGCCCTTTGTGCAAATTGGAGCAATTCCTCCCGCTTCACCTGTATTTAAGATCCTCCGTAAACCTTTGCACAAAGAAAGGAAATGCAATAGGCCTAGCAGACTTGTCTTACTACTAACTATTACTGTTGGTTATTCTTAACATATCTTAACATCAAACTATAAACAAAGAATGAAAAAGCTATAAAGCAATTAGCTTCTTCTGAAAGGCCTGAGATCCTTGGGTTTCCATAAGAATCATAGCAAATTGGAGCAATTAGCTTCTTCTGAAAGGCCTTTAGGCCTGAGAGCCCAAAGGGAATGTATACAGCCTGTGAAACTTATAGTTGGTTACATCTTATAACTACAAGTACTTGTTAAGACTTGAATGATGAAATCCTCTGAGAAATAAGAAGAAAGCATCTTTATGCATAAAGTAATTGTAGAATGATCAGATCCTTGGGGTTTTCAAAACTTGAATGTAGCAATCTATGTTTAAATCCTTAAAACTTTACCAATATTTCATCCTCGTAGCTGGAAAAAGATTGTGCCAGATCTTGTATGCTGCTGATTATTGCGTTATGAACTTCTTTCCCGCCTACAAGACATAAGCTGCAGGAAATATTATTAGAAATGTCTTCATTAGAAGTTGATCTCAAGAAACATTAGTGTAGTATTCATATTCCCATCAGAAACCAAACAAGTTAACGTTAAAAAAAAAAAAAAAAAAAAAAAAAACAAAGAAGGCTTGCCAACAAGAGCAATAAATGTATGACTTATGACCGGGAGGTCATGGATTTGATCCCCCATCCCAAATGTTGTTGAATTTTTTTTTTATTTTTTTTTAAAACGAGGGTTTAGAGCAGAGCAGTGTCCTTAATAATTAGTACTTCCCAGTTCTAGACAGCAATTATTAGCTAAAGTGAGGGACAGACCCAAATATGTCCAAGAGAAGAGACACTTCTTCCTCATTTGGTACTTCAAGAATCTGTAGCACAGAAAACAGTTAATTTATTAGTATCTCCTACATGACCAATTAGAAAACGCAAAAGTTGACACCAGATATTCAAACATAAGGTCTGGACACATTGAAAACAACGGTGAAAGCTAAAATAGCAATCAAACAATTCAAAGTGCATTGTCTCACTCACTTGCATTCATTACCTCCATATTCCATAAATCTAACTGATTCATCACTCATGTGACTCACCTCAAAGAAGGTGCAATCAAAACTTGCTTTCATCATCACTATTCATACTCAATAGTACAACCTTTTTCATTATAGGAAACAAAAAACAAAATCTTGATAGTATCACAAGTTACAAGAGCTTATCAAAACAAGAAGCAAATAGAAACAAGCAAGGAAAAATAAAGACGGGTCTTCTCTAATGAACTATGAAATTTGAGAAATGTCCTACAAGTGGAATTCAATTTTAATTGAGGATGAAATTACTCAGCAGGGATTCGAACTCGAGACTTCTTGCTCATGATAGGTTGGGGTAAATTTAATTATATCAACCAACAAAATTGAAAACCATAGAAAGGAAGGCATCAAATTAACATACCATAGATAATGCAATTCCCTCCAGAGCTTGACTACGAAGAAAAACATCATAAAAGTTCATTGGTTCCCCTCCAACATCAGGGTCATAATATAAAACCTATTCATGATGGTAAAGGTCAGAAAACTTAATAAACACAGAATGGGAAAGAAAGGGAAAAAAAGAGTGAATTATATATATATATAGACACAGAGAGACAAACTACTTAAGAAAAGTATTTTCAATTTTTTGGAAGATAATAGGTAATCCTGAAATGAATTCTAATACTTTGTGAATATTTCAAAATTTCAAATGCTTATGACGATATGAAGAAAATGGTGTGGTTTGTTGAAATTACAAGTCAATTTAACTACAACCATAACTAAAGGTCAATTGAGTTTAGTTTACATCTCTAATTGCCATAGGCATTTAGATATCCTTCTAGTTATCCATAATATTGTGCAAAATCAATGTGCAAAGTAACTTTAACGTCAATTATAAAAATCCACGAGGATAGAATGTGGAATTCATGAAAATGTACCAATGTTTATAAAAAATGAAACAGCTATGAACTTTATATGCCAATGAGGTAGGGGTAATCAGCACAAGTATTTATAAGCATACTTAAAGGAGGAGGTGTTCAGAAAAAAATTTACTCACAATAGCAGGTTTTCTTGGGCTTTCCATTGCATCATCAAAATCAAGATGTTGCTCCAGGGTCTTCTCCAAGTGAGCTTCAGATAATATTTTTACTTCTTTAAGCACAACCAACCATCTTCTCAACAACTGAGCTCTTTCAGGGCCCCTACAAGACACGGCAGCTTCTTCCAATCTTTGTATAGTATGCACAATACTTCTGAAATTGCGTGCCCCCTACATCAATTGAAAACCAAAAAAAAAAACTGAATTATATACTTATGTTATGAAAACAACAATCAACAATTGATGCAAAGATAAAGAAAAGATAAACGCGAGAGAAGAAGAAAACAACACATAAATTTACGTGGTTCACTAACGTTGTGTTAGCTTCCACGGGCAGAGAGGAAGAACAATTTTATTCAGAGAGGTGTAATACACAGATTAAAGAATTACACATAATGAACATCATAATCGGCTAGAGTTTAATTCGAGCTTATTTATGCACTCTCATTAAACCCTTTTATAGAGTGCGTAAACGTAAAACAGAATGTGAATGCGTAGACGCATGATGAACAGAGTGTGCTGCGGAAACATAATGCTCTGCGGAGTGCAGTTAGCAGATGCAGATGTGCAACGCAGAAAGATGGAATCCGTTCGTGCATCGGAATGCATTCACGCAACAGAATGCGACTAACTAATCGCGGGGCATTAATGCGTTCAAGGCATGTCGCAACAACTTAAAAAGCCAATCTCCCATAAGTGAAAAATAAACCCTAAACACTAATACTTTGTGATATTTCATAATTTCAAATGCTTATGGCAATGTAAAGAAAATGGCGTGGTTTGTTGAAATTACAAGTCAACCAACTGCAACCACTCATAAGTTCATTAACCAAAGGTCAACTGGGTTTAGTTTACATCTCTAATTGCTGCACCAAACCACTAAATAATGCATAGCCGTAGGCATTTAGATATCCTTCTAGCTATCCAATAAGATTGTGTAAAATCAATGCGCAAAGTAACTTGAATATCAATTATAAAAATCCATGAGGTTAGAATGTAGAACTCATAAAAATGCACCAATGTTTAAAAGGAAACAACTATAAACTATATATGCCCATAATGTAGGATATTTAAAGCTGAAGCAGCAGAGCTAACCAATCATTTAGGGTTATCCTAGTGGTCTTGGAGAATCAAAAGGTATGGTGGTCACTTGACCTACCTAGAAATTATTTCTAGGAGTTATCTTACAATTAAATGTTGTGGGTGTGGCGGTTAATCCCGTAAGAATAGTCGAGTTGAGCATAAGCTAAACTAGATACTCACTAATATTTAAAAAAAAATAAAAATAAAAAAATAAAAAAATAATAATAATAATAATAATTGTTTTAACATCAGAATGAAGGATGGATACAAATAATCTAGGAAGACAAATACGTACATATTCAGTCATGGGAATCCCCCAAAATCAATATTCAGCACTCTATTGTAACTTCTTTTTCTTTTTATACATTTATAGTATTACTTATTTTGTTTTTTTTTTTTTTGTTTGAAATCGGGAAATTGGAGTTTCTATCCACTATACTTGGGGTAACCACGTCCGTGTCAAGGCCAGGCATCGGGAGACATCGAAGGAATGAAGACATTGAAGTTGTCTACAAATTAATGTAAGAGTTGATGAGTCTCTATTTTGTATTCAAATTGGAAATGTTTTTTTTATAATGTTTTCCATAGGCTTTTGTAACCTTTTCACCCTGTTCCCTATCTAAAAAAAATCTTAAGTATTCGCCCTAAGCCAGGTACTCCTACGAAACTAACCCCATCCTCCTAGTATTTTCACAAGAGATTCTCCAAAATTCAAGTCGATTTCTAAATGCCTCCATGTAAAATTTCAGCTAACGTTTTCTTTTTCTTTCTTTTTTGATATTCGTGACTGTACGGGCCAGCTTTCGCGCACCTCGACTAATGTCACGGGACATACCGCCTGACCCTACAACATTTGGATGCCAAGGAAACCCGTAGGAAACTAGGTAGGTGGCCATCATGGATTGAACCCATCACCTTATAACCCATCACCTTATGCAATTTAAGCTAACGCTTTCATTTTCCAGGAACAAAAAAGAACAACGTAGAGAGATATTCAACATTTCCGAATCCCACCACGGCTCAAAAATACGCCAGACCAAGAAAATCAACACAGGGATAATATGAACACGAAGAAAAACAAACAAAGTTCAAAACGAAACCAAACGAACACAAAATCTATAAGAAAACAAGATTTAGATTAAAAACAGGGGAAGTACAATGCGATCCTGGAGAATCTTGGCACCCTCGGAGACGGCCTGACCGGCGTGGTGAACGACGGTGTCGGCATAGTTCTTGACGGCGCGAGTGAGGTTATTGTTGTTCCCAACCTCCACTGCCTTGCTCATTGCCAATCTCAGCCACGACATTTCGAATTTCTTCCTGTCTGTATCAAGACTTTTGACGAGAATTAAGCAATTGAATGATGAGGATAGAGAAAATTCGCTATGGAGGAAGACGATTATCCCGCATGGAAGACAGATTTTGGGGTTTATGTGTTCTGCAAAAAATGGCGCAAAGCGTTCTTGTGGAATTGGGAAGAACAAAATAAAAGTCAAACCGGAGAGTCAGCGATCTCGAGGAATCGAAACGCTGTCGTTTTGATATTTCTAACGGATAGGAGTAGATCTGATCTGGCCCATGTCCCAAAGCCCATTAGTACTCGCCGGGCCCAGGCCCAGTTTTAAGTCCTCGTGCTATCGGAAATTGTAGTGAATCCGCTATTTTTACAAAATAATTACAAGAGAAATTGTAGTGGATGAGTTGTTTTCATTAACAATATTTTTATTATACCCAATAACTATGTTTGCTTTTTTTAATACAAGTTTTAAAAAGGTGATTACAAATATCGATTATAGGGATTGGACCCGACAATAAAGTAAAATGGATTAACACCAAATCAGATAACCAATTGCGTCACCGACTCAAATGATATATTTGCTCTTTTTTAATTTACCATATTTATAGTTATTTTCTAAATTTTAAGTAAAACAATAGCTACCTAGTTTTCTTTGAAAAAATCAAATATAATAAAGATCAAACAGTTAAATAAACCATCCAAATTTTATCAAACAATCGAAATGTAAACTTGCTTGCTGCTGGAAAACAAACAAATAAATAAAACATTTAGGCCCCGTTTGATAACCATTTGGTTTCTTATTTTTGGTTTTTCAAATTTAAGCTTATTTTCTCTCAAATTTCCTACTGTTTCATCCTTACTATCATTTATACATATTTCCTTAAGAAAGTAGGGGAAGACCAACCAACTTTTAAAAACAAAAAAAAGTAACTTCTCAAAGTTTGTTTTTGTTTTTAAAAGTTGGTTAATATTCTCCTACTTTCTTAAAGAAAGATAGATAAATGGTAGGAAGGATGGGACATATTGTAGGAAATTTAGGAGAGAATATGCTTAAATTTGAAAAACCAAAAACAAGAAATCAAATGGTTATCAAATGGGGCCTTAATTATATTGTATTCGATTCATAAGTAATAATTTGAACTCGTGACCTCTTGGTATTGGTATTTAAGTTAATCGAGCATCAATTGTGATTACACTTCCTAGGAAATTACATCACTTTGGAACTTATGCTCTAGGTTTCATCGACCTAGTTGTAAATAGTAATCTCATTTTATTACATAAATTTATTAATAAAATTAGCTGTCATTGTATTATAAACACAGTTTGCTTTCACTTTTAAGCCATAAAAAAATGATTTCAAGTTCAAGGATTTCTCCTCTTGTGAGGAAGAATGGAACATTATTTTGGCTGTTGATAATTTTATTGGAATTTCATGTCATCTCAGTCTATTCCTCACTCATCGGTAAATTACTTATGTTACTATTAATTTTATAATCTCAAATTAGGTTATGATTTCATTTAAGATGTTTTTATAGTAAGATACTTGAATATCATTAATGGGAAGATTTGTCAGAAGTGATACTTCAATAAATTAAAGAGTTGTTACTTTTCAGTTTAGGAATAATTAGTATAAAGCATTGGTGACAATGGCATTAACTAGAATATAGTCTTCTTTTTCTTTTTTCTTTTTTAAATCACTAGAATATAGTTTTTATAGTTAAAAGTTTACATTTTGGTATTTAAGTTGACAAAATATTTTTTCTAGTATAATAATAATATTTAGAATTTTCATTTATGATAACTTGGTCAAGCGGCGCAATGATTTTATTGTTTACAACTTGGTCAACTATACGTATCAATTACGGTTGGACAAAATTCAATTTAATATGATGACATGATAGTTGCATACTTTTTTTTTAAAATTACAATAATTAAAGGTATGGAATACTCGAACGCAAAATCTCTAGGTCATTAATTGTACATGGCTACCGCTTGAGCTTGTTGCATACATTTTTTTTTATCACATGATAGTTGCATACTTTTTTTTTTATCACATTATAGTTGCATACATTAATTAAACTTGGGTGTAATAAAATTGTCATTAATTTTAATATTTTTCAATCTATAATTTCTTGATCATTCCACATATATTGATGACGTATTTTGGTGTGCTGGCATTTTAGGCCCCGTTTGATAACCATTTGGTTTATTGTTTTTGGTTTTTCAAATTTAAACTTATTCACTCTCAAATTTTCTACAATATGCTCCATCCTTCCTACCATTTATCTATTTTTCTTTAAGAAAGTAGAGAATATTAACAAACTTTTAAAAACAAAAACAAACTTTAGGAAGCTATTTTTTTTTGTTTTTAAAAGTTGGTTGGTCTTCCCCTACTTTCTCAAGAAAGATGTATACATGGTAGAAAGGATAAAACAAATTGTAGGAAATTTGAGGGAAAATAAGCTTAAATTTGAAAAACAAAAAACAATAAACCAAATAGTTATCAAACGGGGCCTTAGAAATAAAATAAAATAAATCCATGTCATTTGATGGTGTCGGTTGAAATGCTTGAAATCAATCGTGAAAATTCAATGCTAATTTAGAATCTCTATCTATCAAAGGGATAGTCGCAATTCTCTCCATTTTTTTTAAATAAATAAAATTTTCATCAATTCATTATCATCCCTTTTTTTCTTGGAACTACAATGTGTTAGGATCTCACAAATATTTTATATTGGAAAGTGTGAGAGTCCAACATTAATATAAAAGAGATATGAGTTACTCTCCTCATTGACAATTGGTTTTAAGATGGAACCCCATATTATCTCTCATTGTATTGGCCCATAAAGCTCAAACGGTTATTTGGTCAAATAAAATGAAATTGAAATCCAATTCAAGATTGGTGAGCCCAAAAGAGGCACCATTTTGAAGGGCATGTTAGATCTCACAAATATTTCATATTAGAAAGTGAAAGAGTCTAACATCATTATAAAAGAGATAAAATGAAAAAGAGGCCTCAAGATTCATCTTGAGGAGGCATGTTAGGATCTCACAAATATCTCACATTGGAAAGTGTGAAAGTCCAACATTATGGGTAAAATTGGTTTTGAGATAGAACCTTCTATTCTCTCTCACAACCGTTCACACTATTTCTTTTATAAAAAAATTAATAATAAAAAAAAAACTTGAAAGCAATCCCACCTTTATTTTTTGAGGATCACATATGTTGTATTATGCCTTGAACAATGCCCATGCGATTATTAGTCGGGAGTCTCGGACTTTTCATTTGTTCATTGTGTAAACTTTGTAATCTGAAACTTCTCTCAATAATATTGTTCTTCCTCCTTGTCCATGTATTAACTAACACAATATTCGTAAACCGTAAATGTGATTTATGTTCTTCTCCTCTTTTACGTTTTCACATTTATCTATATTTTATCTTTGTCTCGATTGCTGATTTCCGATTTCATAACAACATATCATAATACATTACTATTTCATCTCAATTGGTATTAATACATCGTATAAATTTTATTGAATCTTCAACTTAATTATTCCGTCAAACTTGAGAATTGCTGAATTTGTGTGAAAAATCTCTATTTCAGTTTGTTTATTATAAATTGAGGTATCCTATTTCTTATATTTCAACCTTTGAATAATTCAATTTTATCCTTATTATAATTAGTCCAGAATTATACGTGGAATTTAGAAAAGTATTACCATTGACTCGTAGGTCTTGGGGAAGCTCGAGAGTGACTAATTAGACACCCTTTTATTATTAATATTTTTCACTATTATTTCTCTTTTATTTTGTAATTAATTTTTGCTTAATTCTGAAAAAAAATGTCTTCTTTTGAAGGAGTAGTTTCCGGTGAGAGCATAAAGGAGTATCCCGGAAAACTTACTCCTTTTGTTACCGTTGCATGTGTCGGCGCCGCCATGGGTGGCTTCATTTTCGGTTATGACATTGGGATTTCAGGTACTTTCTTTTTTATTTTCAACTTTTATTTAGAACATAAAAATCGGTGACAACTCAACCTAGATGATATTTTCACTTTAAACATACGTTTAGAGAGATTATTGTCGTTGTTGATGTCAATTATCATAGAGTGAGTACTTAAATAGTCAACGAGAACTTTGAAGTGCTTAATCTGATAGGTTCAACCTACCAAATAATTAGTTTCTTACGAATTTCTTTAACATCTAAATGTTGTAGAGTCAGGTGATATGTCCCGTGACAACATGTTTGTATTTCGTTGAGACATTGCTAAACAAAGACAAATTGAACATTGGTATCGTATGCACCACGTAGCCTCCGATACTTAAGTCACATAGGGTTGGAAAAAGGTTGGAGGGTGAAAATTTTAGGGTTGAGGAAGACACGTGACCTTTTCCTCCTTTACTTCCGTGAGCCATTGATCCCCACATATCTATTCGAACATAGTTTGGGAATCGGCTGTCTATGAGCCTCGCACGGATGAGGGTCCACTTAGGATTGAGCCAATTTGCCTTTATGGATTCTCACAAGTTTCTAGGGGTCTTCATCGATCGGTCGGGTCGGTTTCAACGAAAATTTACACGAACTGATCTATTCGGTTTCCTAAAAAATGAAACCGACATCAACCGGTCTGTTCGGTCGGTAAAGTCGGTTAATTAATATTAATTTTTCTTATTTTTTTATTAAAAAAATATTTTCATCATAAAATTTTATAATGAAAATTTAAAAATTAATTTTAAAAAATGAGTATACAGAATAATTTTTTGGAAACACATTTAAATTTAAGTTAATTTTACAATAATTTAATATGGAATATATTAAATTATATGAAAATATCAATATTTTATAAAAGAAATTTTCGATAACCGACCAAACCGACCGACTTAACCGAATTTTTTTCGGTTAACCATTTTTGTAACCGACACCGACCGGCTCAAGCTTGAAAACCGAACGACCGACACAAATTCGGTCGGTTTGGTCGGTCGAATCGGTTTTCGGAGAATGTATGAACACCCCTACAAATTTCATTAAGCTCGTGAGTTTTATTAGGTGTTGACTACGAATTTCTTCATATAACACTTATATAGTACGTGGGACAATGTTGTTAGGTGGGGTGACATCGATGGACTCATTTCTTGAGAAGTTTTTTAAGGATGTGTACATAAGAAAGAGTTTGATCATGAGGAGGAGGAGCAACCAGTACTGCCAATACGACGACCAGATTTTGACGATGTTCACGTCGTCACTCTACTTAGCAGCTCTGCTTGCATCACTGGTGGCGTCGACCGTGACGCGTAAGTTCGGGCGGAGACTGTCCATGCTCTTCGGTGGCCACTTGTTCTGCAGCGGCGC
Organism: Sicyos baderoa; assembly: GCA_037832685.1. NCBI lineage: Eukaryota > Viridiplantae > Streptophyta > Magnoliopsida > Cucurbitales > Cucurbitaceae > Sicyos > Sicyos baderoa. The sequence continues at coordinate 7,683 of JBBMEF010000588.1, read as the reverse complement.
CATCGTCAATGCCTTAGCCATTTCCGTTTGGATGCTCATTCTTGGCCGCCTCTTACTCGGCTTTGGTATCAGATTTACAAATCAGGTTTCATCTTTTAATTCTATAACGTTTTGAATTGATGGAAAATATAGAACTTACTAATTATAAGTCATATATCAATCACCGAATGGATTGGTGGCGCAATTGGTTATCTGGTTTGGTGTTAATCTATTTCCACTACACGGTCACGAGTTTGAGTTTGAGTTTTTGTTTGTTGTTGTAACATTTACACAGTCTGTGCCACTCTACCTCTCTGAAATGGCTCCCTACAAATACAGAGGCGCTTTGAACTTTTTGTTCCAATTATCCATCACAATAGGAATCCTTATAGCCAATGTGGTTAACTTCTTCTGTGCCAAGATCATTAGTTGGGGATGGCGATTGAGCTTAGGCGGAGCCATGGTTCCCGCTCTCGTTATCACCATCGGCTCGCTTCTCCTCCCAGACACCCCGATTTCAATGATCGAAAGAGGACGATACGAAACCGCCAAAATCGAACTTCGAAGAGTTCGCGGTGTTGAAAATGTTGATGAAGAATTTCAAGATTTAGTTGCAGCTAGTGAGGCCTCAAAACAAGTCAAACATCCATGGAGAAACTTGCTGTAGAGGAAATACAGACCCCACCTCTCCATGGCCATACTCATTCCTTTCTTCCAGCAACTCACCGGCATCAATGTCATCATATTCTACGCTCCCGTCTTGTTCAACTCAATCGGCTTTGAGTCCAATGCTTCTTTGATGTCGGCTGTCATCACTGGCTCCTGGAATGTGCTTGCCACCATCGTTTCGATTTACGGCATCAATAAGTGGGGAAGGCGGTACCTTTTCCTCGAAGGAGGCTTTCAAATGTTGATATGTCAGGTATTAGTTATGTTATGAAAAATATGAAACAATAATAGAGTCATTTACGTGGATTACTAACATTATGTTGGTTGCACATCCAGAGAAAAAAAATTGGTTGGTCAAACAGGACTAGAATTTTAAGAGACTTTATACGGTATACTCTCATAAACTCCAATACAACATATGATCTAAAACACACAGTTTGACTAGGAGAATAAGACCGTCGACTAAATAATCGTTAGTTCAAGGAATTTCAACACGAGATTCATCTAAATGGTTGGTTGGTTGTATTATATTCCACAGGCTATTGTAGCAGGGGCAATTGGGGCTAAATTTGGAGTGAGTGGAATGGTAGAAAACTTGCCAAAATGGTATGCAATTGTGGTGGTGCTTTTCATTTGCCATTATGTAGCAGGTTTTGCCTGGTCTTGGGGGCCTCTTGGTTGGCTTGTTCCAAGTGAAATCTTCCCATTAGAAATAAGATCAGCTGCTCAAAGTGTGAATGTATCTCTCAACATGTTCTTCACATTTGTAGTGGCACATATGTTCTTGACAATGCTTTGCCACATGAAGTTTGGTCTCTTCATTTTCTTTGCATTTTGGGTGTTTGTGATGACACTTTTCATCTACTTCTTCTTGCCTGAAACCAAAGGCATCCCAATTGAGGAAATGGCCAAATTGTGGAAGAGCCATTGGTATTGGTCAAGATTTGTGGCTGATGATGATGATTACCAAATTGGAGGGTTGGTGATGAGGGAAGGAGGGCAGCAACTAGTTTCAACTGTGACACCATCCTTGGATGTCATTTATGAGATTAATTAGAAGATATTGATTGGTTTGTAAAATCTTAGAAGCAATGTCATTCAATCATACACTAATTTACGTGTATCTTCGACATAGAGGTCGCGACTCGCAAGTTCTAATCCCATAAATTCTTACATATTGTTGTACTTTTAAAAAATAAACTTAGAAGTAGCTACTTGTTTATTATCTCTAATAAAAAGAACTCTCCATTTATTTTTTTGAAACAAGGTAACCATACCCGTCCCTAGGTCAGGCACTGGAGACATCGAAGGAGTATGTTACAGGTGAGTTTCGAATCTGAGAACTCTGCATTTATAATATGCACGTGTTGAAAGTTGCCTCATACATCATTCAAAACTCTTAGTCTATCCTAACCAAACTAATACCCCAAACATACCTTAAATTTTAATAAAAACTTCGAATACTCTCAATTTATATAGAGAGAAATAAATATACACATAACTCAAGCCTAGTAAACATTAACAACCAATAGGTGGGATTTTGGTTAAAATTTTTTCAGTTTTGTGTCAAACCGACAATCGAATTGATATCTTCGGTTTTCCCACAATTAAGTTCGAACTGGTGTCCAATAAAGAATAAAGCCTTTGATTCAATTCGATTTTGATTATGTTTTCTATTTTAATTCTCAAGAGAATAAGACATGACAGTCATAAATGAGAGTAGTATAAATAGTTGTACTCAGAATTTTTCACGAGAAGTGAACATGAAAACAACTTAAACATTAACCATTTTAAGTTTCTGCAATTTATCTTCCAAAAGTAACCTTTGGATGTGTAGGAATGGCATAAAGAAAAAGGCTTCCCTTACTTGAAACTTTTTCCCCATATTAAAAAAAAAAAAAAAAAAAAAAAGAAAAAGAAAAAGGAGAAATTCAATTATTTCAGCTCCTAAAACCTCCATAATAAAAATTGGGATTTTGCTTCTTCCATGGGAACAGAACAGCCTCCAACATCTTTCTTGCCTGCTCAGATTTCTCCAACAAAACACCATCAGATTTACACTCTTTCAATCCATTTCAAAATCTTCATCCTCTCATTTTCTGATTTCAAACACTCCTTTTGGCTGTGCTGATTCAACTCAACTGCAATATCACCTCACCGTCGTTCGTGCTCGATATCGCTCTTTAAAGTCTCATTTCGAACCCGCTTCGAACCCGCTTCTTCTATAAACAAACTTCTGAGATTCTCCATCTTTATCCTTTCTTTCCATCACATGGATTTGGTGCCACAGTCGTCACTGCATTCACCTCTGCAGTAAACAATGTAGCACTTCATATCAGAAAAACACAGTGAATGATCAAATTCAAATACTAAAAGCACATATTTCCATTGCAGAATCCGCATTTGGGATGTCTCGAAAGTCGAACGAATTCCCTTTTTCTGAAGTTGAGTGAATTCAATGGAAAGATTGATACTTGTTAGAGAAGCATTTGGTCCCAAATGGTAGTATTCAAGTTGTTATTCTGATCTGGAGTTTGAACTTTTGTTTAGTAAATCCAAATGATCCAGAATACTTACATGTATTAGAGGGTGAGAACGAAAGATGGGGCGTCTCTTCTCGGACCTGCAACAGAGCGGTATACGTAAACACTTTCAGCCTCGCATTCATCACTTCCACCCGCCTTGATCACCTCAACGTTCAACCTTGGAACATGTTTTGCCAAAACTCGGCACCCGTTCATCGTCACCTTGCAGGCCGACATCCATAGCGATCTCATGGATTCGTATCTTTCTAAACCAGAAAGCAAAGCTGCATTTCCAAATGGGCTGTCTCTGATCTCCAGCTTTCTCAGCTTAGGACAACCACTCATAACACATTGCATTCCCCAGTCACTGGTTCCAGCAAAAGCTACCGATAGAGTTTCCAAGTTTTTCGCATATTTTCCGATGTATTCAAATGTTAAGTCTGTTAGCAAACCCGAGATGGCAAGTCTACGTAGCTTAGAGCAAGTTTTCACCACTGCACCGAAGGCCTCGTCCATTGGTTGCTTTGTTATATAGTCTGGTTGGCAGGGGTTCATAACGCAGAGTCGAAAATGAGTGAAATCCGGGCAGTTCTGCACAATGGTAGCTACAGCTGCATTCGTCATCTGGCGACAAAAGTAGAGAACATAATGCAGTTTAGGGCAGCCATAAGAGACAGCAAGAAACCCAGACTCGGTTACACCGTGGCCTAAGTGATCAGCATATGGATCTGCTGGAAATACTCGAAGCTCCTCTAGCAAGGGACAACTTAGACCAACAGCCTTCAGGCCCTTATCTTCAACTGTGTCTAAAACCTGCACCATTAACATAATATTAGAGGCTAAAGTATAAAAATCATTGTAAACAGTCACAGAAAGAGATGTCTCATCTCCTAAGGAAGGTGAAAACGAGCCATACCCAAAGGCGACGAAGAACGGGGCAGTGGGAAAGAAGTCCAGCGAGTTCACCACCGTGAAGAATAGCGTAGCTCAGATTCAAAAAAGTTAAATTCATACAGGCAGGAAAAAGAACTTGGAGATACAACACTGTAGACTCCAATAAACCAGAGAGAGTATGCAGATTCTTGCAGTTCTTAAAAGCATCTTCGAGGTCGTAGTACTGCCGAAGAGTGATCTCTTGCGAAAAAGAGCCCGTGCCTAACTCCATCAACTGAGGAGTGTGAACAAGCAACCTCTGCAACTGTTCCAAGTTTATATTCTTATTAACCTTCAACACCTTCAATGATTTGCACCTTTTTACCAGCTTCTCTAAGACCTCAAAAGTAACATCACTATTCAAACTTGCAAAATTGAGCACTTCCAAAGATTTCAAGGTATCAGGGAAGCAACTCAGCCAACTTCCACTTTTGTCATAAATATCATTTTCAAGTATGTCAAGCTCTGTCAAGTTCCTGTCACCAAACTAGAAGTCAGAGTTTCGCTTTCCTTAACCGAATGTTACGAAAACACAAAAGGCACGAGATCGAAAGAACCAAAGACCGAGACCGGTCGCTGCCACCCAAGAAAGAATGTATTACTTAGCTTGTGTGAAATTGTGTGGACCTCCATTTTAAAACCAATTGGTGATGAGAGGAGTAGTCTGCCACCCAAGAGATATCCTCACGTTATCAATGTGGGATTCTCAACATGCCCCCTCAAGATGGTGCCTCTTTTATGCTAATCGGATCTCAGTTTCTTTTATTGGACAGGAAACACGTTTGGGCTTAATGGATTCTGATACTATGTGAAATAGTGTGGTCATCTATCTAAAACCAATTGATGATGAGAGGAATAGTTCACCTACCTTATAAACACTAAAAGATATCCTCGCCTTATTAATGTGGGATTCTCGATAGCTTGGATGTGTTTTGCTAAATACCATTTTAAAGAACACATCTAGGAAAACATATTCATTAGCATTTATAAACAGTGGCCTGAATTGAAGCTTCATTAAAGACTAAAGCTGGTGAAATCAGTGGAGCCATGGCTAGTTAGTTGAAGAATCTTATAAAAAATAATTCATCAGAAATTAATTAATGAAATCAAGTTGATAATAATGGAGACAAAGTTGCAAGGATGTGACATGCCAACAACCGTATTGAGAGAGAGAAAAGAAGGCTAAATGTCGCATCCAAGAAAAAGGAAAAGTTAAGAAAATTTCTCATCAATGTTCAATCACAGAAACGAGTGATGCTAATAATAGATACCAATAACAGATTATACGCAGTAGTACAATTGTATTTATTATTATGAGCTCCATTTTTTTTTTTTTTTTTTTGTATTAATGAATTTACTTTACAACTTTTCAATATGACTCCGACATGATACTATTTGGGTGGTGTCCACACCAACCCCATAAAATGCTTCTCTTTTATTTTAGAAATCCCGAAATTGGAGCTTCTCCGACTCCATGACCACATCCATTCCTAGGTCCGGCACACGATGAAGGTGTTTGGATGAGGTTTTGATCGATGAATAGTTAGAAATATAGAGTTGTAGACAAAACTCATTTGGATGGAGTTTTATGTAGAGGAGTTAGATTGATGTGAATTTAAAATGAGTAATTGTTTTTTAGTAGTTAAAATAAAATAAGCATTTCAAAAAGATAAATGATAGTTAAGATTATATATGAATCATTAAAAATGAATTATTTTGAAATATGAAAAAAATGATAATTAAAAATTGGGAGTTATTTTAAAAGAAGAATTTGATGCATTTTATCTTATCTCTCTTTTCTTATTTTATTTTTATTATAAAAAAATAAATAAAAGAAGAAAAAAAATGTATGGCTCCAAATGAATGATATTATAGTGCCGCTACTAGTGGTCCACCCAAATTCTCCTCATTTTAAATAGTAAAAATGATAGATATATTGAGTAGCCACTAAGAAAAAATTAATGTAATGTTTCAAGGATGAATTAGTAAATCTTCGATCTGAATCCTTGTTATGAATTATCTACAAATTAATGTTATAGAAGAATCTCGAACTTGAGACCTTCAAAAATCAAACTCAAGTCTTCCACCACCGACCACCAAATCAAACATTGCTTTTTTAATTTTCACAACTTTTTTTTCGTAAGATGGCATCTAACACAAAAAGAAATCAACATTGCTACAAACCCAGATCCAATCCTAATAAATCAAACATTTAAAAACAAAACAAAGAAGAAATTCATACTTGCAGTGAGTGGCAATGGCGGCAAGCCCATCAGTACTAAACCCATCACAGCTCATCATAGAAAGGGCTTTGAAATTAGGGAAACTACGACCCAAAAACTCCAAGCTCTCATCGCTTACGCTCATCCTCTTAAGCCTCAATTCTTCGAGAATCGGGTATTTCGAAGCGAACGCAACGAGCCATGGATGAACGTCGGCGCCCCAATTCGGCGGCACCAAATTGAAATCCGAGAATCTGGGTTTCCCTTTCAGAGTCACGCTTCGAATGTTGGGGAACCGCCGGATCACGATTTCCGGCGAAACAGAGTAGCAGTTTCCGATGAAGACGTGGGCCCGCGACCACCGCTCGGCGTTGAACCAGTCCTTGCAAACCAGAGAAACAGAGCTCCGGTCTTTGTGGGACTTGACCAAACTCAGAACCCTTTCCAGTACCTCGTCTGGGAAAACCGAGCCGGCCCGATTCGAGTCGGTCGAGTCACCCGTCTCTCTCTTTTTCTTCGAACCCATTATCTCAAAGCCCCTAAATTCTTGAAATTGGAGAATGTGGGTGTTTGGAGACCCGATTTGAAGTGGTTTGGGAGAGGTGCAAGAACATGAGAAGCTGAAAGTTTGGAGCTTTTAAAAAGGGCGAATTCAGAGATTTAGAAACAGAGGACCGAGTTGACTCAGTGCTGGCTTTGAATCTCTGTCGCAAAAAAAATTGGACAAAAATGGGATTTTTTTTTTTTTTTTTTTTGTAGCGATTGGGAAGTGGGAAGAGCCAACAAATTGGGTGTTGTAAAAATAAAAAATAAAAAACAAAAAACAAAAACAATGTTCGAAACTGCGTTTCTTTCTCCGCCTTCAAGCTCTCAATTTTACAAATACTTTTTTCCTCTACCACTTGCGCGTTCTCAAGTCCAATGGACTGTGAACACGTCAGCTATTTTTTTTTTTTTTTTTTTTTTGTATTTTAAGAATATGAACCATCATTTAAGCCGTGTTAGGTTTGCCGTTTGGAATTCAAGGTTTGGATTGAAAATTAAGGATTTATTATTAATTGTTTGGTAAAATGTAAAGATTTCGATGAATTTGATTATGATACTTGAATTTTGGGAATTCAGATTTCGGGAAATTTGGATCCCAATCCACAAACTTATTGGTTAAGTTGTTTTTTTTTTTTTTTTGAAGAAAAATAGTTAAGCTGTTTTTTTAATTCAACAAAATTCATAAAAAAAAATATTAGACAAAATTCGTAATCAGTTGGATATTATGTGATACAAGAAGAGAAAGGAAGGAGATTGGGTTGAGAAGCTTCAAGATAGATTAGATTAATTACTTGAGAACTTACTTACAA
>JBBMEF010000550.1:0-30028 GCA_037832685.1 Sicyos baderoa | reverse complement strand
ACATTATGAGCTTCTTGTGGAGGATGTTAACTATATTATCGAGTCTCCTCAAATTTCTTTCCCTTATCGAAGCTCGAAGAGATGAGAAATTACTCGAGAAAGCTGCTCGAATGAAGCTAATCAATAATTTTGCATGATTAAGGATGTAAACATATACCTTGCTTCTAATATCCAATGGTTATTAGAGGCAGATATATTAAGATTTGAAATTGACGATTTATATTTTGCATGATTTAAATGTGTCGTTTTCATTGAATAATTTATCCTAAGAGAGAGAGTCTTTGATAGTTAATGAAAGAGGTAATATATATGTATGCATGTGAATGCTATATATATATATATATATATATATATATAGTAAAGTATCTATAAGACTATATTTGCTTTAAAATTTGTTCTCTTATTATATCTAACTTTATACATCATGACAAGCATTTCCAATTTATGAGATTATTAAATTTACCCTAATATAAATGTGAGGAAAGATGTTATAGCCTTTGCTGCACCTTTTTGGTGTAAAAAGTCCAAAATTTATAAAGACTATGATCCAGTGTTATTGCTGACAACCGGTGATCTTCCATGTAATTTCTGTCTCTCTTTTTTTTTTTCTTTTTTTTTTTTTAATTTTTTTATTTTGAAAATAATTTCTCTCTTTTTGTCTTTGCAATGAAAGTTAGTATATCTTTTCTCCCAAATAATAATTGTGAGTGTTATGGTTAAATAATTATAATAAATTGCGATATCCAAGCTAAAATATAATTTCAACTCCAAAATTTTCAATTATCAATGAAGGGCATGGATTTGATTAAAGCCACATTATTTCTATGTCATTATGAGTGAAATAGTTATTTTATTTATTTTTGATAATTTGAGATCTTCCCTCCTCTAAATTACTTGGGATATTATTGGTTTGTTCATAAATTGTGACATTAAAATATATCGAATGAATGAAGATACAAATGAAAGTGTCTACAAATTAACGTTAAAACCTAAAATCTCAAAAGGGACATGATCACGACTCCTTAGAAAATAGACGCAACAATAAATATTGTTTGAGTCGACAAGAGCTGCTGCGACCGAAGCTTTTTCCATCGCTGTAGAGCATGAGTCTGAACAAATGTTCCCCTATTTCCTTTATTAAGGTTCACTCTACAAATATAAAATTATCTCACATTTAACTATATCAAATAAATTCATTTTCAAAAGAAAAAAAAAAAGTCAAATCAAGGAAAGGAATTCAAAGACTTTTGAGTCTGCTTACTGCCCTAAAAATACAAGCCAAATCTTCGAAAATATTATCATTGCAACCTCTTGATCTATGGGTGTACACTCATGTCGTTGAGTTATTGCTCTTGTTGACGGCATCACCTCCCATATATTTCTCTATTTTTTTTCAAAAAAAAAAAAGAAAAATCCATATATGTATGGAAAGTGCATTTGCCAACATTAATGAATCACATATATTTGTGTAGGGGTGTTCATGGGTTGGGTTGGGTAGGGTTAAGGGTAATTTTTGGACCAACCCAAAAATTTGGGTTGATCACTTTTTCAACCCAACCCAATCCGATAGAGTTTCAACCCGACCCAACCCAATCCTATATTTTCAGGTTGGGTTGGGTTGAGTTCATCGGTTCAAAAAAAATTAAAAGTTGAATGTGGAATGTGGAATAGAGAATGATTTTTTAAAATAAGATGAATTAATTTTGAATTAAAAAATATTATATTTAACCTAATAAAAAAAATAAAAGATTAAGTAAAATTTTAAGAGAAAAGAGGTTTGAGAAACATTCAAATTTACTTGCTCCATAAAAAACATAAAAAGATTAAAAAAAAAAAATAAAATGATGGCAAAGAAAGAGAAAAAAATAGCAAAAAATTGTCAAACCTTGGTTTTGAACCAAGGCTGTCTATCAAAACAGTGAAGGCAATAACCACTAAGCCATTAACGTTTTTAAATCTCATTGGTATGTTACTTAATATATATTAACTTCAGGTTCCGGGTTGAACCCAACCCAAAACCCGTGAACCCGAGAACCGACCCAAAAATCCGGGTTTACTAAAAATTTAACCTAACCCAAATTTTAAAAAACATAACCCAACCCAACCCTTCCGGTTTGGGTTGGATAAGCCGGGTAGCTCGGGTTACCGGTTTTTTTGTACACCCCTATATTTGTGTACTTTATTTTTCACTCTTTAATTCTATTTATCGTTTACAATTGTTATAATATATATATACCTATAAATATATTTTTTCTTGATGTATATTTTTAAATTTTTGATAAAAAAAAAAAAAAATTTCAAGTCATTTTTGAATAATTTATCTCATACCATAAGTAAAACTTTACAGTACATAAAATTGTAATAACTTTACTAGACTAACGTACATGTATTTTCATAAGAGGAAGAGTTTGGCGTGGATATGAGAAATCACACATAGATATATTGACTATTTGTAAGATTAGTCGGACATAATAGTCATTGCAAAAATCTATTCCATCGAACAAATGGGTGTACTCTTAGAAGAAGAAACTTAGGAAAGACTCTATAAAATTTTGTTCAAAAGGAGGATTGTTAAGATACAAACAAAATTATCCCACATTTATTAAATGAGGCTTTTTAGGTGAAATCAAACGCAAAGGCATAAAAATTTATGTCCGAAATCAATATCATACGTGATTTGGGTTAAGTTATCATCTTTATCACCTCAACATATATTACATTCGAAATGAAATCAAAAATCAAATTCATGAAAGAAAATAGTGTCGACATCTAATAGACAACAAAAACAGATGAAAAATACAAAAAACAAAAATGATAAGTATAAAGTAGAAGTATCTTAGATTCTTGAATCTCATGAAAATTCAACGAGAATGAGATGCTTGAAGATAAGTGCTTTTGTATGATCTCTCTAAAAAAAGTGACGAAATGCATACTCTAAGCTCAACATTTTTTTTTTTTTTGATGTTCGTGATTGTCTGGGCCAGCTTGCATGCACAAGCGCACCTCGACTAATGTTACGGGACATACTGTCGGACCCTACAACATTTGGAAGCCAAGGAAACTCGTAAGTATTAATTTGAAATTAATTTCTAAGTAGGTGGCCAACATAAAATCTAAAACGAGATGCTTCGGTTAATTTATACCCAACAACATACTCATTTCAACCTAAATATTTAAAATAGAAAAAATTAGGCATAGACATTCCACATTCAAATTTACAAAATGGATTCAATCGAGTAAAACTTATTGAATTGAAGCTAATCGAATAAACTGACTGAAATTAGATAATGACATTTGAAATCTTTTATTACGTATAAAATATTTTTTTAAAATTAACAAAACTAAAATATGGATACGAGAAATTATTACCTACCTTTCTTCAAAATTTAAATAAAATACGCATTTTTTTGGATCAAACTCAAGGCGTTGAGATGGTGCAAAATACTACAACGAAGTTTTTTGAAAAACACGAAATAAAAAATTGTTAGTAAGCCAACATGTATTGATTTTTAAAAAGAATTAAAAAAAAAAACAAAATAATTATCGTTCTAATAAGATTTTCTTTCATTCAAATTTGAGATACACGTAACAACCATTGGTTACTTTTTCTCAAAAAAAAAAAAAAAAAACAACAACCATTGGTTACTAGCGTGTACAAAAATAACATTGGTTTTGCTCTTTGCAGTAGGATTTCTCATGTATAACAAAAATTAATTAAAAAATTGTATCTACAGTACAAAACTAAAAATAATTGTATATATACCAAAAAAATTGAAACTAATCGAGTGATTGAGTTCAATCGCTAGTTATTGATTGAATTCAATCAGTTGAGCTCAATCACTTAACAAATTAATTGTGTTCAATCACTAGTTATTGATTGAGTTCGATTGAGTTCAATCACTCGAAATTTTGGTATAAATGAATTTTTAATAAAAATGTGTTATAATTTTAAAGATGGTCCTAAATTTAGTACACACAACAAATTTCCTACATTAATATAATCATTTTTTTTTTTTTGAATCTTTATTCAAATTGAGAAGAATTTGTTGAGTTATACATGATTGGGAATAAATGTATCACATTCACCTTATATTCTGTCCCTACACAAGAAAATGACACTCTAAAATGTATAATATGCAATTAAGAAACAATGTATAAGGATCACAAAAGCTTCAATTTTAATCATGCCATCACTTTATGCTCCAACTTTCCAACTTGGGCTAGAGGGTAGTCCCCAACCTGCGAATATCAATCAAGTCCATGACCTTTAATTACTAAAAAGTCTATCAACTTTTAAGTTTATTTGATTTTTTTTTTTTTTTTGATTGGGGAATTGATCTAAAGATATGAAATTTGATGTTAAAGGGAACAAGCACAATACGGTCAAGTGTGACATATTCCTATAGGTTTGGGGACTGCCCTAATTCAAGTTGGTGCAACTAAAGCAATGGTAAGACAACCCTAGCTAGCTTTTAAATGCCTTTGTTTTCCCAAACAAAAGCTAGGTCTATATATATTCTGATAGATATTTAGTGGACTTAGTCTATTGCTATATATAAATTAAATTAGGGTCATTTTCATTTCTAGGTAGAGAATATATGATTGTATGATTTGAATTCTCCCAATCATATATAATGCAAAAAGATCATATTATATATAAATGAACACATATTCTTCTCAAATGGAATAAAGTATACCACCTTTTGAAGGACTCAATTATTATTCTAAATCTAGACAAAATAAGGTTTTTAGTCACTTTGGAAGGAGTTCTCATTTTCTCATTACTTTTAACTCACCAAACTCCTTTTAACATATTCAAAATGTGTGAAGCAAACACACATATTGAGAAGAATTATTATGTGGAAGTGACTCAAGTGGTTAAAGAGGGCCTTGAAATCTTTAAGATGATAAGTTCAATTAGTAGTGGCTACTTATCCACGAATTAATTTCGTGTAGGGTGAGACAGACAAATGAAAATTGTCTCACCATTAATAGAAAAGTTTAATTCACACTGACTTTGATATGAATTCAATTATGTCTTAGTTTCTAGCTAGGTTTATATTTTTTCATCAAAATGTCAAACAATTATTTGTTGAAAAGTTTCCTTTTCCCTTTTGGAAGAAAAGAGACAAAAAAAGAACCCTTTGGAAGATCCTAATTCTCCAATGCCAATTGTTGTGTGTCTTTTGTTCTTCTACATACCTTGTGGTTTCTAAGGACACAAACCATCCAAATTACCTTTCAAATACACAAGAGGGCACTACCCAATTGACATAAATACCCTCTTCACCTCCTTATAAAAAACACCCCATTGCTTGCTCTTAATTGCTCTTCACTTCAAAGTACTCATTAGAGCTTTTCCTTTTGTTATATCAATAATGGCTTCAATGTCAGCTCATGGTTCAAATTCATGGAGTCCAATGGAAAACAAAGCATTTGAGGAAGCTTTGGCAGTGTTTGATCAAAACACACATGAAAGATGGCACAATGTTGCAAAGGCCATTGGTGGAAGAACTGCTGAAGAAGTTAAAAAACATTATGAGCTTCTTGTGGAGGATGTTAACTATATTATCGAGTCTCCTCAAATTTCTTTCCCTTATCGAAGCTCGAGGAGATAAAGTATGTACAACGTTAGTATGTTTGTCGGGCGAAAACATATGTATTCTCAACTCGCATAAAATGTGTGCTTATGATTTAAATATTTGATATAGTTTTTGTATGTTACCTATGATCGAGGTTAGTTTGAATATAAATGGAATCCAAATTTACGTGACACCTTTTCACTATTTTCTTATTTTTCACTCTTTAGTTCATGATTCTCTCTTTTTTATTTTCCTCTTCATCTCTATTCTCATGAATAAATCACTCTCTCTTCAAAATTCACGTCTCTTTATTTAATTTTTCAATCTCAATTGAAAATTAAGGTGGAAAAAGGTCAATTGATATCTATGGTAGACTATCTACCGTACCGAGAAATTAGTTTTTTACATATTCCTTGACATCTAAATATTGTAAATTAGATGATATATCATGTGATAATAGTTGAGGTGCAGATAAGTTAACCAAAATAATCACAAATAAATAAATAAATAAATAAATATATATATATATATATATAATAGATAGAGAGAGAGAGAGAAAATAAGGAGGTGAATTAGGAAGAGAAAAAAGGAAAATGACGGTGAATTGAGGCCTTAAATGGAGGGAAAATGAGAAATAAATGTATAAATGAAATTGTATTGAGGGGCAAACCAGTGTGATCTTCTACTATAATTGGAAATTGACAAGTTAACCATTGATATTAGTTTTGTCTCACTGTGGACAAAATAAATTTCTCATACACATGTAGGACCGTCGATATCAATTTCATTCATTATTTTTTTTCTCTCTCCATTTAAATTTAAACGTGACTTAACTAACATAAATATCAGCAAAAAATGAGAGCACCTAAATAATAATGGATAAGTACAAACAAATGATTGAAAATTAGAATATTTTCAATCTAAAATGTTACTGAATTAAAAAAAAAAAAAAAAAAAAAAAAAAAAAAAAAAAAAGCCAAAGTGTGTCATAAAATAATTATTTATAACCACTTTTGAAGATAGTATTATTTTTAAGATAACAAGAATAAGACAATAAAATAGTGAATGCTTAACCTTGGAAATATCTATTTATAATGATAAAGTGAACAAATGAAAAGTTTATTGTTGTTAAAAACCTTAGAAGATAAAGTGAACAAATGAAAAGTTTAATTTATTGTTGTTAAAAACCATAGAGGTTTAAAAGCTTGAGAAAAATCCTATTAAAGTTATAATTTACTTTAAATATTAAAATTATTATGTCTTTCATGGAGAAAATGAAGATGTAGTGTGTGTGGGTGAGCTTTGGTTAGTTTTTTTTTTTTTTTAATAATTAAATTAAATAAAAACTGCATATGTTGAGATGATAAAGATTTTTAAGTGGAGTTATTTTTGTTAGTGTGATGTAATAATATATACTTTAAAGTGGTTTAATTTTAATTAGTGGGGTTTGAATTTCAAAAATGAGAATTAGAGAATCGAATATTATGTCTTTAAAGTTTATTGTTGTTAAAACTATAATTATATGTTTGATCTTCAAAATCATGAGAAAGTGGTTGTCATTAATGAGAAAATTTAAATATAATATTTGAACCTAAGATTTGAATTTATGATTTCTAAGTTTGTTATGATTTCTAAATTTTGGATAAAAGATACTGTAATTATGATTTCTAAGGGCCGTTTGATAACCATTTGGTTTCTTGTTTTTGGTTTTTCAAATTTAAGCTTATTTTCTCTCAAAATTCCTACAATGTGTTCCATCATCCCCACCATTTATCCATCCTTCCTTAAGAAAGTAGGGAAAGACCAACCAACTTTTAAAAACAAAAAAAAAGTAGCATCCTAAAGTTTGTTTTTGTTTTTAAAAGTTGGTTAGTATTCTCCTGCTTTCTTAAAGAAATATGATAAATGGTGGAGAGGATGGAGCACATTGTAGGAATTTTGAGAGAAAATAGGTTTAAATTTAAAAAACCAAAAACAAAAAACCAAATAGTTATCAAACAGGGCCTAAGTTGTTGACTAAGTTTCAAAAAATGAGTCAAATACGCGTGAGTGATTCTATTTGACTTAGATGCAGGTAATTGGTTGGATGATTTCCTTTTGCCACTATTATTTTCATTCAACGTCTTATGTTTAAATTTCGTATGTATTTCTATGATCAAGAGGTTATGTAGCGGATTTCTCACTAAAAACAAAAACATATTTGATATGTACTCAATCTCTTCCCTAAGCTTTCACAGGGATTTATTTGATGTCCTTAAAGATCCAAGAATATAATTATTCCAGTCATACAAATGTTTCCAAATTGTCCCAATGAGTGTATTAGATCTGTAATTGACATCTACTCCATCTCTTAAGATTAAAAGTTCAAAACCTTATACCCATATCTATTATTAGAAAGACTTAAATTTATCTTAATTGAAATTACATGTCTTAAAACTTGTAACCACTAGGACGATATTTTATAACATTAGATGTATCTAACCGGAAAGAAATTTAAAATTTAAAATTTACGAGTGAGATTAATTATAACATTATTTGTTGCCTAGACCTTAGTAAATATATAGTCGGGCCAACTATTTGTTATGATTGTTTAAATCGAATAGAGCACGGTCGCAGCTAAAAGAGAGAAAGAACGACACGATGATTTTACGTGGAAAACCCCTAAATAAATTAGGGTAAAAACCACGGGCAAGGATAGAAGAACTTTATTATAAAATAAGAGTAACAAACATTCTCTCTCTACAAAGAAACAACAACCGGTAGAAACGCTCTCTATTTTATCTCACAACCTCACTTTAGATGTGAGATGTCTTTGGAAATTTTGGGATGGTTTGCCAACATATGACATCTCCTATTTATAGCACCCATCAATTTGGGCTCCAAGTATCATCTAATGGTTCAAAATTTGCCTTGATGATCTAGTTAATCTTGTGGCTATAATTTTGCCACAACTTCACTTTGAACAAAGTGAAAATCTAGAATTTTCATGAGAAATAAATATATAGATTTTTCTTTGTCCAAAGAGAGAAATCTAGAGTGTTCTTTGGGCCAATCTTTTTTGGGTTTGAATTCCCATTTTTGGGTTATAATATTTAACACTATTCAGTCAAATGATTGTTTACAAGTGGACCGTTATGATTTCTCAACGAGAAAAAGAACATACTAGATCATATGTCCCCACTGGTTATTTTTGTATGTGGATATTCTATATTGAAGTGAAGAATTAAACCCAAGTGTGTTACAAGATATTCCCCTATAGGCTTGGGATGACTTGTATCTTGGGCAAGTTGGAGCAGTAAAGCAATGGTATAGGACAGCCCTAGCTTTAATTTTGTGATTCAGATGCCTTTATTTCCCCCTAGGCCTCTAGCTATTACATATTATTCCAAAACATATTTAGAGTACCCTTCCTCAAACATTCTACTTTGGAGAAAAAAAGAGATCCTTATTCTTGTTGAAATAATTTTCAATAATTATATAGATACCCTCCTAGATGGACCCATCTTTTTTTTGTGTCTTTTCTCCTTTCTAATTCTATACCATACAATTATCAAATTAATAAACGAAACGATAATGAAATCTATTTTGTGATAACTTTCAGATAAAACTGTTTTTGTTGAAATTTCTATTTTATGATACGAAAATCATCATTGAATGATTTAGTGGTCAAGATGGCTTTGAGGTGCATAAAAAGTTATGGGTTCAATGACCATAACTTAAGAATTAATTTCTTGTCGATTTTCTTGACAACTAAATATTGTAAGATTAAGTGATATATCATGTGATATTAATCGAGGTGCTTACAAACTGGTTTGGATAATCACGAATATAATTGAAAAAATAATACAAAAAAAGTTTAGATCCAATCTAAGAATGATGAATCCTGAGTAATATCATTTTAAGGAAACATGTTGAAAATCCGACATTTGAAAGATGAGATACCTCATAAGATTTATAAGAGGTATTCACTTCTCTTCGCTCTCTCTTTCTTTCTTTTTTTTTCTTTTTTTTTTTTCCATAATTTGTAAAAACCAAATTTATCTAATATGTGTCCGCACATATGAAAACCAATTGAGTATCCAATATGAAAATCGAGATCTAATCCAATGATTATCTTCGATAGGAAAACGAGGAGACTGATCTCACGATATTTATTACATATATCGGTTACTCTGATTCTCTCAATCGCCATTCTTTTTTATTTTGAGAATTTTTTTATATATAATAAAAATTGGCTAAAAATTTGTATATAGCATAAAATTGAAAATAATTGTACATATAGCAAAATTTTGAGTGATTGAACTCAATCAATAACTAGTGATTGAACTCAATCAGTTGAGCTCAATCACGGCCCCGTTTGATAACCATTTGGTTTTTTGTTTTTGGTTTTTCAAATTTAAGCCTATTTTCTCTCAAATTTTCTATAATTTATTTTATCATTTCTACCATGTATACATCTTTTCTTAAGAAAGTAGAGGGAGACCAACCAACTTTTAAAAACAAAAAAAAGTAGCTTCTCAAATTTTGTTTTTGTTTTTAAAAGTTGGTTAGTATTCTCCTACTTTCTTAAAGGAAGATGGATAGATGGTAGAAAGGATGGAGCATATTGTAGGAAATTTGAGAGAGAATAGGCTTAAATTTGAAAAACAAAAAACAAGAAACCAAATGGTTATCAAACGCAGCCTTAACAGTTCAATCACTAGTTATTGATTGAGTTCGATTGAGTTCAATCACTCAGAATTATTTTGGTATAAATGATTTTTTGATAAAAATATGTTATAATTTTAATAGAGGACTCTAAAGTTGGTATACATAACAAATTTTCTTTTATTTTTTTATTTTTTTTATTTTTTAATTTAAAAAAAAAATTGTAATCGGAAGACCTTGCTTAATCTCATACATTTCTCTAATAATTACTTCAAAAAAAAAAAAAAACTTCAAAAGCATATTTATAATTCTACTTCTACTCTTCCAACCATTTATTCAAAATTTGCCCTTTTCCTTTTAAGGGAGAAAAAAAAGAAAAAAAAATATTTTGAAGATGCTCATTCTCCATCTCCAATTGTTATCTTTTGTCCTTGCTACATCTTGTGGTTGGTAAGGACACAAATCATTGAAATTCTCTTTTCCCAACTTGTGCAATACCCCCTCTAGTTTTCTCCTTATAAAAGCACCCAACTCTTTGCTCTTAGGCACTTATCATTCATCTTTTCCTTTGAAAACTTTTGAGTTCTCTTTTTACCCCACATTTTTCCCCTCTCCTTTTTCCAAATCCATTAAAGGGTTTCTTTTTATTGTCTTTTGAGTTAATCTCCTTATCAAATTTAGGCTTTACCAATGGCTTCAATGTCAGCTCATGGGTCTGGTGAATGGACTGCAAAGCAAAACAAGGCATTTGAAAGGGCTTTGGCAATGTATGATCAAGACACACCTGATAGATGGTTCAATGTTGCAAAGGCCATTGGTGGAAAAACTGAGGAAGAAGTGAAGAGCCATTACCAACTTCTTGTAGAGGATGTTAAATATATCGAGTCCGGCAAAGTTCCTTTTCCCTACCGAAACTCGTGATGCCGGTAATACTGAGTCTAGGTAAGAAATATAATCTATAAGCTTAAGCTTTTGTGTTGGTTGGTGATTTATATGATGTTAAAATAAGAGATCCCATGATCACAAGTTAATCGATTTCAACTCTACGGTCACAAGTTCGAGTCCGAAAATCGATATTTAGCTCTTATTTTATTTGAGAGCACTAGTGTTCTCTGTGTAAGATTTTTTAGTCCTCCTCCCCTAATATATATAATAAAAAAAGAATGAGAGATTTCAATTTTGAATTCCTATTTTAGTATTGATTTCTCTATGTTAGCAATTCATCCTTAAACCCTAAAAACCGTAATTAATTAGCATTCATTAGTTGAGTGTTATTTTAACCCAATATTTTTGTTGCTTTGATATTTTTCAGGATGAGAGGCATGAAGGTCCATTGAGCCATCTCTGAAGTACTTGGAAAAATAAATTGAAGAAGAGTGATCAATTTTCTTTTTGTTGTGTTTACCTTTAATTTCAAATTGCAATTGTAATATTTTCAATGGAATAAGATTCCTTGTTTTATTTCTAAGAAACTACAACTCATTAAAATGTTGTGTATTATTTGATAACAAAAATATTACGAGTTCAAATCTCCACCATTAATTATTGCGAAAGAAACCTTAATTCAACTAAATTCGAGTGAAAGATGGTAGGCTCAAGTTTATCAAAATCCAAGTTTAATTGTGGGCTCAAAAGTCTAAAAGTGGAGAATTATGGAGAACTTAGAAACAAAAATATCATATAGGTTCATTTCTTTAACTTAAAATATGTTTTCAATAAAAAATATTGTACATTTTACATTTGTTGACAAGTGCTTTAAATAACAATTTTGTTTTGTTCAACTTATATAAATCATTTTGAAGATTTTTCCTAATCACTATAAAAAGTCAAATTTATTTATTTATTTTTATTAATATAAGGAAACACTTTCACTCATATGCTCTTATACTAAACACAACTTTAAACTATTATTCTTTTTGAAGATGTGTTTGTAGATTTTATTTTTTGAGTGTTATTTTAACCCAATATTTTTGTTGCTTTGATATTTTTCAGATTTTTTTTTTTTTTTAAGATGTTTCAAACACACTCTTCCTTCTCGGTCATTAATCAATTTTTCATTATAATAGTTTGTTGCCAGAAGTCTTTAACATTTCCTTTTTTCTTTCCTTAATTTTTAAAAAATTATGACCAAAACAAAATGTAAGGTTATTGGGCAGTGATCACAGTCCTTGAATAATTCCAACCTTAAAATCCACAAATATGCCCCAAAAAAGTTGGATTGCAAGATGGTCTTTGCACGCTTTGCAAGATCATAATTATTATAAACACCAACGTATGGATTTAGTAGTGAAGAAGATTTTTTTGGATAACCAAAAAGTTATAGGTTAAATAATTCATGATCATTACCGACTTAAGTATTATTTTTGTACAAATTTCATTGACACTTAAAATACAGTTTATTTTTTAGATACATATTAGATTTGTGTGAACGAACATTCACAAATGATATATATGTATAAAAGACGGTGAGAACATTTTAAACTTACACCTTCTAATTAAATTAATGATACAAGTCAATTATCGCCCACTTTCGTGTGTTGGGACAGTGTTTAAAGCCAATTCTCATTCATTTTCATGGAAAATTTGACACATTTACTTCAACATGGTGTTAGTCTTTGTCACTCAATCATCAAACTATCTTAGCAATAAAAGCATGCATACATTAGCAATAATAATGTGTCAAATTTGGTGGTACTTTTTTAATGTTTGATGTATACATTAGCAAGAACTAATTAACAAATTAAATAGAATAAAGAGCTTTTTTTTTTGAAGAAGAAGAATAAAGAGCTAATTAACCCAATAATAATGTGTCAAATTTAGTGGTATTTTTTTTTTTTTTTTAGAGCCAAATCCTAAAATTGAAAATAAAATTTTGAAGACTACTTTTTTTTTCCTTTCTAAAATATGACTTGGTCTTTGAAAGCACCTCTAAAAACTAGTTAACAAAACAAATAAATAATAATAATAGGTCAAATTGTATTTATATGCTTACTATTTTTTTTTTAAATCGAAAACTAAATAATTATCGAACAAGTTTTTTTTTCAACAGCATTAGGAGCTGTACATTTAAACCTAGGGGTAAATTTGTTTTTTGAAATTATAATAGTTGAGGTAGAGAAAATTGAATCTAAGACTTTTTAATTATTAGATTTTATTTTGAATTCATGAAAACAAATATCAATTCTCAAAATCAAATTTATGATGTTAGTATTGAACTGATTTACGATCAATAAAACTAATCCATTTGGTAATGTCGTGGCTCTTGTTGGCATAAGTTGGTTTGGCATGGAACTATCAATACATTTATGATATTTTTCGATCCATGCCTGTCCATTTTATTATTCATTAAAAGCCCACAAATATAGACAAAAAAGTTCATTGGGGTGGCATCTTTTATTTTTATTTTTATTTTTATTCCTTTTCCTCTCTCTCTCTCTGTTTCACTGGTCGAAAATATCGCAGCAATGCACCCGCAATGAAATGCCTCATTCAGTGTCACAAACAAAAATAGGCATTTTATTGTTCTAAGAAAAAGCATTTTATTTTGTATTCTGCATATTCCAAATCACAATTTTTTTTTCCGAAAGTTGGCTTCACAGAAACTCAATTGTTTTTACTATTAGTTTATAATTCTCAAAGATTCTATTTTTTTTTTTTTTTTAATTATCCTTTTATATATATTATTTAGATTTAAGTCTTATTTTCAGCTATTTTCAAAAAAAAAAAAAAAAAAAAAAAATCATTTTTTTAGTGAAACGTTAACTAAGGTTTTTTTTCCCTATTAAATATATTTTATTTTGACACCTTTATTTACATGACTATTTGATACATCAAATAATCATATTAGTTCACTTGAATGATGTTGTAAATGATATCACGTACATTTTTGAATTTTTACCATATTAGTTCTTACATAAATTTTACCTTCTTATTTTAACAAGAAAAAAACTCCAAAATTATCTGTTTGAACAAACTTAAAATTTGGTATGGTTTAAGGGGTATTGAAGGGTATTTATTGTGTGTATAATTTAACCAAATTTAAAGTAAGAAAATGAAAGTCAAAGATAAGAATTCCTTTTCCAAGTTGAAGCAAAAATGTTGTAGAGAGGAATTCCCAGTAGCAAGGAATAGTTTTCTAAAAGAACTATTAATTGAAGGATGATTCTCAGAATCTAAGTATTGGGTAGGAGGATGTGTACACCCCTAAGCCAATAATCTTTCTTTCAAAGATTTTTTTTATTTTTTACTTTATTTTTTTTTTCATTTTTTTTTCCATGTAGTTTTCAGCAAATCATCACTAGAGAATCCTATTACTATGACATAAGGTCGGCTTCCTATTGATTTAGACATTTTGTGCAACTAGACGATTTTTTCTTTTTTTTTTTAATAAAAAAATAGTAAAAATGCAATTAAAATTCTACATTGTTGCCCACAAGGAATAAATATAGCTTAATTAGTTAAGAATATCAAGGTATACCTATAACTTTTGAGTTCATAGAGACGATTATTCACTTTATTATTAAATTAAAAAAATATATTATTTAGATAAACACAAAAATCTATGGTATAAAAATGGAAAACAATTTTTTCGACAGTAATATTAAACATTTATTAAATAAAATCAAAAGTAATATCATAAGACAACATATGCTTGAAGTCATAAGACAACATATGTTTGAAGTGTTATAACATCATACTTATATGAAATATATAAATAACAAATTAAAGTAATCATTAAAAATAAAAAATAAAATCTATCTTTTAAGTTTTAGATTGTACTTAACTTGTTGACAAGTATTTTATAAAAAAATTGAAACGTCCCTTAATTGTAAAATCTCATGTTATTTCTTGGGTCTTGATTTTTGGACCAAATACCAGTATTTCTAAATAGTTAGTGAAGTCAACTATAAAACTAAATATTTATTTAGAGATGTGAGACTCAAGGTTATCATTAATAATAATAATAATAACTTAACCATTTCCCACCACTAGGCTCAAATTGACTCAACAAGCTTTGTGAATTCTAAGTGAAATGAATGTATTGGCCATAGACTTGGGGGCTGCCCTAGAGCAAGTTGCAACTTAATTAAAGCCATGGGAGGGCAACCCTAGCTTTTAGATGCCTTAGTTTCCCATAGCTTGTCTACTATATATATTCCAAGAGATATTTAGTGTAGCCTATTGCTCATAAAGTTCTGTCATTTTCTTTTCTAGGAAGAGAATAAATAATAAGAATCTTTAATCATATGTGATGCAAGAAAGTTCCACATATCAATAGTAAATTATATATATATATATATATATTAAAAAAAGTTTCTAATATTCTAATTTCTTTCATTCATAAGTTATCTTAATGGATTGGGATTAGTGTTGTCATAAAATAATATTTAATCATATTGAATATGAAATATGAAATATAACCTTGTATTATTGATCTTCTCTTCTTCTTTTTTATCTTCTTTTTTTTTTTCAATTTATGTTGTCTTTCATCCATAATTATTAGACAAAAAGTAATAAATCATTTGTTATATATTATAAATTTTAAATGAATATAAAGTGAAAGCCATGCCAAACAAATCCCATTATAAAATTCTTCAAATATGATATATTTACCATTTTATCCCATGAAAAACCATTGCATGAAAATTTAGCTTTGTTTCACACCTTACCTTACTTAGGCCTATAGTAATATTAGAAAATGGGAAGAAGTGTACAAAAATACAAATGGGGCAATATTCTTGATTATTGACTTTGCATCTTCATATAACTTACACCATTCTTTTGAAGTTAATTGAAATTCAAGAACTTTTGAGGCAAAATTACTCCCACACAGTTTGGAATAATATAATCTTAATTATTGGCAGTTTTGTGGTGCTCTAAATCAAAATACTTTTCAAATTATTACATTAAAAACATAACCTAAAATTGGAATATACTTTCTTGTAATCTATTTTTGCTCATAAAGGTTGTTATCAATGTATGTTATCTCTTTCTAAAAAAAAAAAGTTGAGCTCTTAAATTATACTAGCATCTTAGTTATTGACAATTTAGTTTGATAGAAATGTTTTTTTTAATAAGATAAAAATGGATCTAGAATTTTGTTGTGAATATATAAAGATAAAAATAATATGGTATGGAA
Organism: Sicyos baderoa; assembly: GCA_037832685.1. Taxonomy (NCBI): domain Eukaryota; kingdom Viridiplantae; phylum Streptophyta; class Magnoliopsida; order Cucurbitales; family Cucurbitaceae; genus Sicyos; species Sicyos baderoa. Next base: position 13,660 of record JBBMEF010000550.1, on the reverse strand, counting down.
AACTAGAACTAAACTTGTTCCAAGTTGTATAAAGTAGTTCTCAAATATAACTTCTTTTTTGTATTCAATATTTCCAAAAATGTGTATTATAATCAATCATAAGATGGGCCCACAGTGATAGTTGTGTGGTATTCCAACTATTGCAACCTTATTTTTTTCTTTTTTTCTTTTATTACAATAATATTGGTTCTTCTTAAATTAACAAAATATATATATGCCATCCTTTTTGTGTATAAAAAACAATATTTTTAATCCCTATTCTTCGATTACTTTTGCTTTAAATTGAAAATTTTGTATGTAACCCGTTGTATGTTTCTCGAGAATATATGTAACCTATGGTATGTTTCTTACACATTTCTTCTACATATACATATTATGATATTTAAAAAAAAAATAATGCAAGTAGTGTAAGTATATCCAAATGGAATAAAAGATTTTCTTCTATATAGACAAACAAAACTTATTGTATGAACTCAAACAAAATTAAGTTTATTTTCATGATTGTTACTTTTCTCTTTTTTGAAATTAATTTAATCCCTTCAATTTTCTAAAAACTCTCATATTACTATTTTAATGATAAAAATATTGTTATATTTTACTAAACTACATTTGGCTTTTAGCTTCGAAGAGATGTTTGATTACTCGATCTCTTATATTAATACATGCTAAGTTGTTATAATCAAAATTTCAATTGAAATTTAACTTAGGTACATATAATTGTAAGGTTGAAAGTTTTTTTTTTCTTTTTTAATTTCAAAAGAAATTCATATTTAAAGAGAAGATAAAGTTTTAAACAACATACAATTATAATTTAAAAATATCGATTAATGATCTTCAATTCAAAATTAATAGAATAATTGATATGATCATATATGTTTAAATTTTTTACACAATAAAATCGTATATTATCTTGAAAAGAGTTGTGTAACTTAGATGGAAGGGTAGTTTTTGCATTAGGCTTCAACCAAATAAACCACAAGTTTACACCAAAAATGTTTGTGTACATATAAGGTTTCTTGCACTTCTTATATGGTAACCAAATAAGATTTCAAAAGTTTTTATATTATATATTTTGTTTTATATTTTAAAGAAAATATTTCAAAAACACTTTGGAGAAATTGTACTTAAAAGGGATGAAGATACTTGATTCTTCATTACCAATTGTTGTTGCATCTTTTGTCCTTATTACATCTTATGGTTTCTAGGGAGACAAATCATTGAAATGCCTTTAAAAGGCAATAAGATTTATCATTGCCCAATTGGAATCACCCCACCTATCAACCCTTCTTGGTTCCTTCTTATAAAAAGCACACACTCCCAACTCTTTTGGCACACACATTACCATTCTTTCCTTTGCAAACTTTTGAGTCCCTTTTTCTTACCCTTTTTCTTATTCACTTATTTTAAAGTTTTATTAATTTGTCCAAATTTCATTTCTAACTTAGCATTCATTATGGCTTCAATGTCTTCCCATGGGTCTAGCATATGGACTCCAAAGCAAAACAAGGCTTTTGAGATGGCTTTGGCCGTTTATGACCAAGACACCCCTAACCGATGGGTGAATGTTGCGAAAGCGGTTGGTGGAAAAACACCTGACGAAGTCAAAAGGCACTATGATGTTCTCGTGGAGGATGTCAAGTTTATTGAGTCCGGACAAGTTCCCTACCCATATCGTACTGCAGGTAATATAATACATGACTTATGATTAAAGAACACATACATAAAACGAATTGACGACAATATTGTTGTAGAAAAAACTTTCTTATATATACTTGTCAATAGGAACTTATCCAATACATTTTTAGTGACTAAAAAATTTAGCTCACTTATCTATCAATTGCAAGATCAATCAATATAATTCATACATGTAAGTTTCATACACGGAAAACAAATTTTCATATGGATGTTTTTATAGTAAAACTTTTTATATCATTTCCACATCATCTTTTAAACACATAGCTAAAAATACAATAAATGAAATTAATATACTTAACATAATCTATATTATACATTGGAGTTTTCAAATCTTAAAATAATAATGAAGTGCAATATGTGAACACAAAATAATTTCTTAGAAACCTCACATTATTGCTCTCCTTGTTAAAGTAAATTTGTAACTGATTTAGTTGAGTTCAAATGGGGTAACCTAATTTATTTTATTTTTTTTGTTAGAGAAACCCTAGCCAACCATTTAACTAGCTTTGGAACTGTCATTATAGAGTTTTTGTATGTATATGAGCAGAGGATTGTCATTATCAATGAACAGATCCAACCCCATTTGGCCTGGATTCTTCTGTTTAATTATGAAATATAATGTTTCAATATAAAAACAATATAAATTCATCTTCTTGTAAGCTTTTTGAAAGGCACTATTGAAACTAAAGCTGCACCAATGCCTCAGAAACAATGAACTAATTAATGTCATTATATAGAGTTTGTATGTATATGATAAAAACAACATTTTTTTAATCTATATATATCTTTGTGGGGATAATATAATATCATATACATCAACATTTTCTTGTTATTCATGTTGAATTTTATGTTTTCTTTTTTTTCTTTTTTTTTTTTTTTTTTTTTCAGGTTGAGAAACCTGAATTAGCTCCATTGAGATAAAAGGATGGGAGAAAGATCAAGTTGCTTTAATTTGAAGAGTATAATATAATGTCATCTTTGATGTGTTTTTATGCCATCTAATAATTGTTTATGTTAAGCGTTTAAGTTATTATTAATTTTCTGTATCGTACACCAACTTTCGATTTAGAAGGAAAAGAGAAAGAAAAAAAAAAATCGAAAGAATTATTTCTTACTTCAATGAAGTTAATATTAAATATTTATGTCGTTTTATTATTAATATTACTTGGAATTTTATATGACACACAATAATATGTGGTGAGGTCGGGATTTGAATCCATGACTTTATTAATCATTAGGTGTATATTGGTGTTGTTGAGCTACATATTGGTAATATTTATTTGGAATTGTGTCAGTTTTCTTTTTTTGAAAAAAAAATACTTTATATAGAAAAAAAAAAGATAAGATATTACGTACAAATTTTATTAAACGTATAGCTTTTACAAGCAATGAGATTGAAAAAAATCTCCGATTAAATGTTATAGTGGAAACTTATTTAGATGCACATTTTAATTATAATAAAATTTCAAATAATTACGAAAACAAAACTCAAACTTAGCCTAGTATATCAAATGTGCCTATTACTTTGCCTAATCTTTGAGGTTCAAACTTCCGTCATTATTAGTTCAAAAAAAAAAAATCTTCCATCATTATATTTCTTTTAATAAAAAATGTCAATTAATAATAACCTCATTCCTAACAAAGCGGGTCAAGTTAGTAAACGGTATATACCATGGACTAAAAATTGCATGTTCCAATCTTTAAACCCCAATAACTTTTGATATTCTCAAAAAAAAAAAAAATCAACTCATTCATACGCTACTAGTACAATAGTTCAATACCGAATGAGTTAGATGCGTAATGATTTTATTGTTTAATTGTAAAGCAGTTCAACACCATTGTTCGATCTTTAAAATTGGTATTTGTAATTTCCTATCCAACTTGTACTCAGAAAAATAAAAAGTACAATAGTTCAATAATATTTGTATATATATATTTCATATGAAAAAAATCTAGCTATCAGTAAAATTATTGTTTCAATCTTTTTGTCCTTCTATTTCTAGTGTTCATATTTGGTAGTTTGATTCTCTTTATTTGTAATTACAATATCATCACTGTAAGTCAACTTTTCTTTTGTAATATTTATGATTTTGTCTCACATGCCATCAATAAAACATTGCTTCATGATTTACATACTTTCTTTAAAAAAAACTCAGACAGTGTACATATTTGTTTCAACATTTTCATTCTAATTCCATTGAAGTAAGTGAAAGTACCGCCAGAAGTACTTACTCGAGTTCTAATTTTTACGCAAACACAAAAATGGCAAGACACAAAATGAAGCACGAACACAAATACGAGGTACGAAAACAACGACGTCAATTTCTAAAAACCTAGAACACTTAATACATTATGGATACACACTTAAAGGGCAAGTCTATCTTTTACTTGCTAGTATTTTTGGAGCAATCTTTTAGTTCATCTGATTAAAGCGCTTACACAGCCAAATACTGATTTCCACAATAGCAATTAAACTATCATGTCATCAACCCTTTTGATTTTTGTAGCGGCGTAATTAAATCTTTTAAAGGTTTTTGTGTGATACAAACTTATAAGTTCACCTACAATTTAACACTTAAGACCTTGTTTCATAACTATTTGATTTTTGAAATTTAAATCTATTCTTTGTCAAATTTTATACCATGTATCAATCTTTTCTCAATAAAGTAGGTGTACATCGACCAAATTTCAAAAATCAAAACAAATTACTTTTATTTATTTTCCTTTCTTTTTTTTCTTTTTTCTTTTCATATTTTGGTTTGGTTTCTAAAAATATAGATAAGAAGACATATAGTTATTGTAAGCTTAAATTTTAAAAATCAAAAACTAAAAATAACATGGTTATCCGACCTAAGTTAATATGTTTTGTGTTTATTTTTGGAAAAAATACTTTTTACCTTTCAGCTGAAATAATAAAATCTTAGTTACATGAAATAATGTTGATTAAACTAATTATTGATGAAGAAATTATCTTAATTTTTAAAGTAAAATAAATACAAAAGTAAATTACTAAAAAAACACCATATTAAAATGAGTATTATTGAGATATTAGTATAAAAGTTTTAAAATTTGAAATATAGAGATTAAATAAATTAAATTTAATCTCGAGAAACCTTCCTTTATTTTTTGTGGATTTTTTTTATTGCTTTGGCATATTGATTTCTATGTATTAGATATGGTAGTTGTTGGTTATAATTACTTGTTATTCGTAAATCATTCTGGTATAGCTAGATATTTACCGGTTGTTATTGTAATCCTAGATTTATAGTTTATCTCTCGTTAATAGATTTGATTTTCCGTTAACCTCGATTGAGGTGGTGCAATTACATGTCTATAAATATATATGTCAATCAAGGTTAACAGAAAATCAAATCTACATATAAGGAGAGATAAACATGTAATTGCACAAGTACCTTATATCAAATCAAATCTAGGTTAACAGAAAATCAAATCTATATTTGTTCATTCCTTGATTTGATTTTCTGTTAAGCTAGATTGATGAAAGGATTATTCCATACTTTACAAATATTATTAAGATGTTCTATACAAAGATGTTATGAAATCGCCAATCACACGTCGAGTTGTTATGAAATCACCAATCAACATAAAAGAGCGAGACCCGACTAGTAATCGCAAGGGCATCAATGCATTGAATGCATAATACAACGGAAGAAAAAATAAAATAAAGAGAATGAACACAAGTACCTTACAAAATAAAAACATTCCAATTTAAAGCAATGGAGGCCGATGTCATTAGTACATCACACACCCCAACCATTTGTAATTTGCATACAGTGGATGAAGATTTAAGCTTTGAAGGTTTGCTACCTTCAAGTTCCTACGTTCGAGCCTCACTAGTGATCGGGGACATACCTCAAAAAAAAAAAAAAAAAAAACTTTTTTTTTCTTTTTTTTTCCCCTTTCTTCTCCTTTATAATTAATTTCTTTGTCTAGGCTATCTCTATGCTATCTTAACATAAGAACAAATTGAAATGGAATAAAGCATACAAAAAGAATAAGTGAATTAGATGCCCCTCAAAGTTAAGCTATCTCAAGGTTCAACCATGGTTTTTATTTATTTTTTCTTCCCATTAGAGTTCTTTAAACCTTAACAGATATTTTGTCCAATAAAAATAAAATTTAAATTTAGTTAATACAAAATAAAAATAAAATCTAAATTTGATTAAAAAATTTGATGCTTGACATGTTAAAGATCTCACATTGTCTCATATTGAATAAAGAGACGACTTCAAAACATGTTTAATTAAAATATGTGGGCTATTTCTTTTATTAATTGATTTCAAGTTAAAATTACATAATTATCTAATATGATAATAAAATTCATTACTCTCCAAAAGTGTTTAATTTTAAAAAAATGAAGTTTATTTATTTTAGAAATGTTAAAGAGACCGGAGAATCCTCTACACTTTTTAATTGTGGGGTAATGATTATCAAACAGAATGTAATGTAATAGTACATTTTATTGTGAGAAGGATTTAAAAGATAAACTTGTACAAGATCTATGAAATCTAGCCAAGTGAGCCAATAGTGTACAACAATTTACTTTGTAATTTTGATGAGAGATTGAATATGACAGCGGTAGTACAAGTTGGAGGAAGAAAAATTACAAATACCGATTCTAAGAATCAAATCTATACGTGATCGTGGAAATTGATTAACACTAAATTATATAAACAATCATGTCATCCATCCATTCGGTAGTAATAGGTAACTTCATTGCATCTTAAGAAACTTGAGCAGCCTAGAAATAGGAAATACAAAATGAAGAACATCAAAATAAAAACATTAATTCAATATTCCAATTTAGCTTTTTTAAGCTCAAACAAAAAGGCAATAAAATAGTTGATCCCTAAAAAAAAAACTATTAAATTAAATGAAAACCACTACCGCGTCCTAAAAAAATCAGATGATTTTAGAAAAATATACAAATGAAAAGTATTTAAATTTCATATTTTGGTTGATATACTTGAAAATTTTCAATTTTAATATCTCAACTTTCAATAAATTTGAAAATTGACATTTAGTTTTACTAAAGTTAACCAAAATAGTATTTTAAGTTTTGACCAGAAAAAAGTTATAAAACATTTTTCAAATCTAAATCAAAACCCACAATTAAGAAATAATAATAATAATAATTAAAAAAAAAAAAAAAAAAATCAAGAGCTTGAGTTGAAAATATTTCATATCTTTCGTCCTCACTAACCTCAACTCTTCATCTCCATCTCGGGCGCCTCTGTAATTAGGAATAGGCACTCGACCGGACTCGATCCGCCGGAGATCTTCCAAGAGTACCTCATAGTGTCTTTCGACGTCGCTGGCCGACTTCCCACCGACCGCTTTCGCTATATTGTGCCATCTCTGAGGCGTGTCTTTGTCGTACAAAGCCAATGCCTTCTCGAACAGCTTGTTCTGCTTCACGGTCCACGTCGCCTCGGGTCGTTGCTGCTTCAAAGAGCTAGAGGCCATTGGAGATGGGGTCTTTGGCTTTTGATGAAAAAATGAGAGATTATATTTATATATTTGTGTGTATATAATTTGAAGCAAGTTGAAAGAATATGTTATGTGTGTGATTGCTTCCACTTTCAGCCACAAGTGTGGAATGGAAAGTGAAGATATAAAGTGAAGAATCTGTGTTAAAGTTGAAAATGCTCTAAGATTTTGTTTCCTCTTAAACTTTTACTTTGATGGCTTTTTAGCTTATTAAAACCGAGTTTGACATAAAGTATGTGAATTCTAATCAAATTCTAAAATTCAAAATAAGATTTAGAATTAGTTTAACTGAGTTTCTTTAATATTTATTTATTTATATTTATATTTATTTATTTTTAATCTTTGTTCTTGGAAGAAAATTAATGCTCGGAAGCAGTGGGATGGAATCTATCAGCTGGAGTATTTGCTGACTTACATTTATTTATGAATATGTCAGAAAGTTTTTGTTGAGAATATTTTTTAGCCTCGCATTTTCAAGTGGATCCCCTCCACACAGAATATAATTTACTTGGTTGAGGTTTTTTTTAATTGAATCAAAGGATTCATATCGTATTTGTTTGGTTTATTGGTTATAATATAATTTAATTTTATGACCACGGGTTAATTTTTAAAATTAATATTTGACTTTATTAAAGCAATAATACCTTCTACAAGATTGATCATATTCTCAATAATAAATAAATAAGTTTTTTATATTTACATTTAAAAAATAAACCTATAAAGATCACTTTTGCATATGTTTTTTTTTAATCTATTTAGTATATATTTTCAAAATCCAACGGCATATGTGTTTTGTCCATGGTCAAAATAAAAATTGAAGAAAAAGTAATGGAAAAACCCTTGGCTGACGAAAAGAATCATATTAAAATATTACACTAAATCATAAAAACAATTGAGTCTGAAATTTCAAAAAAGAGTAAAACTCCTCCTACACATGGAAATGTAGGAGAGCCCTACCATTTGATGACGTGGCACCATTTGTACCACAAAAATTATTTTACATTTTAATAATTATCATTTATGAAATGACTTTTTGTGGCACCCAATGCTGCCACATACTTAAAATGTAGGACTCCCCTACATAGATGTTAGATTAAAGAAGAGTAGATGACGGTGATGATAAAGAAATTTTGAATTCGCACGATGCTTCATGAATAGATGACGACAATCTCGAATTAACTTAATTTTCCTTCTTTTTAAAAAAAAAAAAAGAAAATAATAATAAGAAGATAAAGAGATTTTTCATATATAACAAAAATTGGCTAAAAAATTACATATATAGCACAAAATTGAAAATAATTGTACATATACCAAAAAATTAAAACTAATCGAGTGATTAAGTGTGATTAAGTTCAATCGCTAGTTATTAATTGAACTCAATCAGTTGAGCTCAATCACTTAACAAACTGATTATGTTCAATCACTAATTATTGATTGAGTTCAATCACTCAAAATTTTGGTATAAAGGAATTTTTGATAAAAATATACTATAATTTTAAAAAAATGTCCTAAAATTGATATACACAACAAATTTCATAAGTTAAATCTATCTTTTAAGTCCCCTCACATGCCTATCTCTATTTTGATGCACAAACAATGTCTTTATTCTAAAAAGTAGTTCTCAAGTTGTCATTCTCTTTAGTAACCCAATTAAACCATTTTCTTCTCAAAATACTTTTTAATTTATTAATATAGTAGCATTTTTTCAAGGTTTTATATACTATAAGATTGTCAAAAGTTATGTACAAATATTTAGAGGATCGATAGTTTGGCCAAAGTCAGTCGTGCATCATAAATCACTTAGTAAAAAAAACCGATAACATGTTTATTTGATTGTAATTCAATTTAACTCCACTATGTAGTTGTATAAAAAAAAAACTAAAATTTATCTCAAGTCATTCATTTTAAGAGATTTCAAAAGAAATTGATGGATGAGCGAAAAGAACCGGTCAATATCTAACACATCTTTCACTTTATTTACTAACTTCATGCATTATCAATACACTTTTTATTGATGGTATTTTACTTTTTTGTTAACAATATATCTCTCGAGAAAAATAAAATTAATCTCAAGTCATTCATTTTAAGACTATTTTTTAAATTTGGATCAAAATGTGCATCGCAACTCTTAGCAATTAAGTTTAGAAAAAATGCTTATATTTTCTGTTTTAGTTTTCCACTTTTTCATAACACTTGAAATTTAAGTAGATATTTTACATTAACATTATTATTCCTTTATACTATATAACTTTAGTTTTCAAATTTTCGCTAAGATTTCAAAAGGCAACACATTAACATAAGTTCAAATTTTGAAATGGCAAAAACCCAAGAGAATTTTTATGCAACAATAAAATATTACTAATAAAGAATCTAGAAAATGTGAAAATCAAAGATCAAAATAGAATTTAAACCAAGAAATTAATAAAAAAGAAAGAAGGAAAGTGGTCCTAAAATGATTGGATAACTTTGTTTGATGTTTAGTTGTGTCAACATCTATGGCCAACCATAGAAAGAATCCATTCATCAATCTTCAAATGGTCATTTGATCATCAATTGAATTTTCCTTGAGAGCTGGCTGCCTTTTCTCATGAAAAACACTTGGAGAAGTTTAATGTTCAAATGTTAATTTGTCTAAATAAGAATTGTGACTTTTCATTACCCAAAAGAGCAATCCACCACCAAAGTTGGATGGCTAAAAAGCATATGATACTTTGAGATATATGATAAAAGTGCACTATGATACAAAAGAAAGAAAAAGATTCTTTGACATCACGTTCCGAATATATATATTATGAATATAATATGACTCATATCGATAGTGATGTTGTATCATTTAAAATATGTTGAATAGAGTGAAAAAATGGGAGAAATAAAGACTCTTTTACCATTTTTTTATAATTTTTCGTATTACAATTCAAATTTTTAATCACTTAAAATAATCTATCATTTATAATTACTCAAAATTATCACTCTATAATTTTACATTCAAACATTGTTTTACCATCGATTTTTAATATCGACTTTGGGATGGGTTCAAACTAAGATAGGCCAATCCACAACCGACCTACCTAGGTCGGTTAGGGTGGACCTTGAGGTTTGACCATATGCAGCCGACTCTCTCTTGACGTGTGTCTAGGGAGAGTAGAGCTGTCATTTAATGTTTTTTTTTACTATTATTTTAAGTTTGACCCATACTTTGCCTTTTTTTTCTTTTTTTTTTTTTTAATTTCCCCTCTATATTCATGCATCCTTTTTAATTCCCCTATCCCCTCTTATTCACTCATTTAATTTCTCTCTCTTGGTATCCTATTTTTCTCTCTCACTCTAGTCACATGTCTACTTTAATTTATAACCTTTTTAAAGTAAACAATGAAATTTAAAACATAATATTATGACCGAAAAGGGTCGGTAATTTTCACAAAATATCTACGACTCAAATGCGAGAGAGCTAAAAAATCTAATATACGTATCTTTTATAAAAAAATATTACATTTTAAAATTTAAAAATAAAAAATTAAATAATTATCAAACGAGATCTAATTAATTAAAAATTTTATTAATCATGTAGCTTTAGTCCTAACAGTTTTTTTAAGGGAAAAAAAATTATTCCCTAGGATAAAGTAATCTAAATGGAAAGTCTATTGAACACAACTCATGCAAATACTTAAATTCCTTACCAAAATAGTTCTAACATAATTGCTCTTTTAAGTAGTATTTAATTAAAGGAGTGTATTTAATTACAAATATGTGATTTTACTTAATAAAAAAAAAACAAATATGTGATGAACATACTACAGAAAAAAAAAAAAAAAAAAAAAAAAAAAAAAAAAAAAAAAAAAAAGTAGAGGTTGTATATCAATATTTTTGTAGAGATGACTCTAATAACGAACCTCGTTGTCCAAGGTCCTTTCGTTTTTTTCAATAATATATTTCAAATCGCAGTCGAAAGAAATATTAATACGTAATTAATATATTTCATTTGCACTTTTGCTACTCGACAATCATCAAGAAAATATAAATATATAATTTTGAATATGTGTGTTCATTCTAAAACTTGATTCAATAATTATTTTCCTTGGCAAAATAGGAGGAAAGAGAGATGGTACGACATGTCGTTTTCACTTACTTTTGTTAGAGATTTGGCTGTCGCCTCGAGATGTGACAGGACAATCTTAAACCTCTTTTATTTTGTTGAAATCATAAGATTTGGAATAATTAAATTCATCACATTATAATTATTCTAAAACCTGTATTAGCTAGTTAAGATAGTCCCTTTCTAGCCAACACTCTTTAACTTCAACTTCTATTATATTGACTCAGCATAACAATAATACATGAATAAACTGTTAATTACAACATTAAAGGGACAACTTAAGTCTATTACGTTGATCACAAAACTGTTTTTAAATACGAAAATTGCTCTACAAAGTAATTTTTTGTTGTCCATTTATAATTATAGCATCATTAAAAAAAAAACATATATAGCAAATTTAGGTGAAATTTTTATTTTTTAATTTTGTTCTTGCTGCTATTAGTAATTGATTATTGAAGGCTATAAGTAAATGGATTGAACATTATTAACATATTAAGTGAAACTATCAACTTAAATTGATTGAAGACTATTAAAAAATTAATTGAAGGCTATCAACGAAATTGATTGAAATAAAACATAGAGATCTCTATCATTTTACATGAACAAACTATTTTTTTGCTTTTTATGTTTTTTTTTTCTTTTGAAACGAACCTTTTTTAATATCTTTGAACTGTGTTATATATATAATTTTAATTCATCATTATACTATTGTAATTTTTATATAAAATAATTTGTGTGTAATAATATAGTGCATGGGAATCAGGAAAGAAGGGAAAAGGGAAACCTGCAAAGTTACGTCAGTAATTGGTTGGAACTTGGAAGCCGTTCAAATTTTCGCAATTTCAATGCTATTATTGAACATATTGTAATTACCATTTAATAATGTACATCCTCACAACATTGTTCCTAGACATAAAAAAGAATACATTAATAATTATCAAGAGTTCCAAAATAGTAAAAGTACAATCTTATATATATAATATTATTATATGAAAGATTGAGATTCCCTTCTTAAAATTGTGGTAGCTAGGGCATGTCCTCCATCTCCCTCCCTTTCTCTTATTTACCCATTAAATATATTTACATTCATAGCCTCTTTTGTGCTTTGATTGAATGAAAGGACGACACAAACATTTTGACCAACAAAATCCTAACACCAAATCTTTCTCCCTTACATTATTTATAGTAGTCACCTTTTTGAGTGTTGGATTCCATACCATATGTTCAAAAAGCCATTTTGATTTTTCCATGATACATTGGAATATTGTTATTAGAAGTTGTCCTCTCTTTTAATCCGTGAGTGTTGGATCAATTTAACGTGCACCAAAATTATTTTTACAAAAATATTGCAAACTTCCTAAAATATTTAGATGCTAAAAGAGTTGGTAAGAAATTAATTTTTAAGTATGCGTCGACTATTATAGATTGAATTTATCATTTTTTTAGTTTTCCAAGAATATTTTGATCCTTTAGATGTTAATTTTCTAAAAATAATTCTGACATCTAAATATTGTAGAATGATATGGTATATCACAATCAAAGTGCAAGCAAGTAGATTGAGACAATGATGAATATATAAAAAAAATTAAAACACAAAACAAGATGTACTTGAATTTAGGTTTAGGTGGGTGCATGTCCATAGAGGATGAAGGCTACTTCCACCATCATCTAAAATGGCCCCCCTTCCGAACCTCAAATTTTTTATTAATTAAATAAGAGAACTTTGAAATATATAACCTTTAACAATGGGAGAAAACTTTTGTGAGAATCTTTTTGTTATCTAAATGTTTCTACAAATGTTTTCAAAATCCAACAAAATTGCTACAAGAGAAACAAAATATCTTTGGTTTTTATAATTGACCCTCTATCACATTGGACACTAATGCATGTTCTAAGACTCGGATCTGAGAGACAACAAAAGAAAATTATAATTAAATTTATTCGTTTTCTAACTAGCAAACTTTAAGAGAGCATAAAGAGGAGACACAAGCCCCTCATTAATCAAACAAGACTCAAATTTTATGGAGAAATGAATAAAGTGAAAGGTAGTAAGAGAGAGTAGGGCCAAGAGGGTAGTTTTCTGTTGAAGATGACCACATTATATAGATGGTGTGATTGAATGAATCATATACAGAAAGGCTTGGTCCCATATGTCTCTATTTGCAATAAAATATCATGTGTATAAATTACACAAAATTTTATTTTTTCATTACTTTTACTTTATTGAAACCATCAATCTTTCTTTTTTTTAATAATTCATGAGAAATCCCATATATATAATGAAATATTGAGGAGAAGATTTTACATTAGTGTTTGTGGGGTTTGGAAGGGGGGGGGGGGGGGGGGGGGGGGGGTTTTTTT